>JASTTN010010872.1:0-43361 GCA_030324115.1 Sorex maritimensis
GGAGGGGCATATGAGGTGTCAGGGTTTGAAGCTGGGTTTACCACATGCAAGGCAAACACCTTACCTATTTTTTTTTCTTTTTGGGTCACACCCGGTGATGCACAGGGGTTACTCCTGGCTCGTGCACTCAGGAATTACTCCTGGGTGGTGCTCAGGGGACCATATGGGATGCTGGGGATCGAACCCTAGTCGGCCGCATGTAAGGCAAATGCCCTACCCGCTGTGCTATTGCTCCAGCCCACCTTACTTATTATACTGTCTTTCTGGCCCACTGCTGCCATTTAATGTTGCTCACATCACTTCTCTTCCTCCACTGTGGGAGCTGAACTTCCATTTTAGCTGCTCCCATTCTTCCTCACTAGTCTTCTATGAACTTCACCATATCGCTGATTCTCCATTGATCTTCTGCATCCACAGCTCGCTACGTCTGCCTGGCTATTCCCAGGGGCCATACCAATTCCATTCCCCAACTCAATTCCCTGGAATCCTGTGATCTGCCTAGTTTTATGTCTTGGATATTGGTATCTGAACCCTGCTTGGTCCCAGTTGAAGATAGGTACAAACAAAGGAGTCTCAGGGTTTAATTAGCTTCTCAAGACTCCTCTTGGAAAGATATCTTTCTATTTGGTCTTCCTTTCTCATCTACTTTTAAGGTCTTAGCACTCATGAGTACTCCGGGGCTAAATGATATGGGGACATTATACTTACATTCTTGAAGTGTGCACTAGAGAATAATGCACTTTTAATTAGTGTCCCTAACATCTTAATAGATGGAAGATAGAAGCAGGTACTCAATGATCTCATAACACTTTCCTCTCCCACATGCTCAAGAGCTAACTCTCCTGCAGATTTGGAAATAAAATAGCAAGCCCTAATATCCATGATCTAAACTTTCGACTCTCACTCCACCTTTGTTCTCATTGTTAATGCCTTCACCAACATGCTGGTATAAGGGAGGCAGATTGGTCTAGGAAATTGCCTTTCTTCTCCTTCAGAACGAAATTGCTTCTTAAGGCCAGGGTCATGTTTTATCCATGGAGTCAGCTCCATGGCATGATCAAAGCTGACTTGCCCTAAGTTCCTCCTTTGTCTGAGCTTGTGCCGTGCCCTTTCCTTGCTTATTTCATGTAATGCTCACAATTGTGCCTTATCCATATCTTCTAATTGACGGAAAGGCAGCTGGAAGATGTTAAGAAACTCATACCTGTCGGTGGTGCCAGGGTGGTGCAGAGATGTTTAATCAGAGTCGTTCAATCTCTTGCCCAGACCTTGATACCCAATATGTCCTCATTTGGAGTTTGTTGATGAAATGAGTGCAAAGAGCTGGGTTCTGCCAATCACTCTAAATCACTGAGCTTTCTTCTTCTTATGTACCACCTTCATCACTGAAGTTAACAGATAAAATCAATGAGTGATTTACCCTTGGGAAGAATGCACTCTAATCCCCACTTACCAGCTCGGAATGTCCCAGAACTCTGTGCACCATCACCCGGTCATGGGTAGAACTTAAAGGGCCTTCCAGAAAGTAGCAGTGCTTGTCCATTTAGCCCAGTTCTCATGCCATGTCCCTGTCTAAAACAGCAGGATGAGTTGGTGCCGCTTCCATATTTTGAAACCCTCCTGCAAGTACAACATTCAGTCATTTTTAAGAACAGTGCCTCAGATGCTGTTTTGGGTCCAGTCCTGTCAAGTTTTCCTGTTCCTCTCATCATGCCTGGGATATAGTGGCTTTTCCATCAACAATGGCCAAGTATGTGAATGGAACATTCTGGATGAGCCCTACAAACATAGATCACTGTGATGGGTGCAAGTTACTCTCTCCCACCCTCTCCTCCACACATGAAGGCAGAATAGAGGAGAAATCAAGGGCAAAATGAGAGAGAAATACACTGAATGTAGAAGTCATCTGGTAAAGTTTAGTGCTCTGCACAAAGAAAACTTACCGGCAATTTAATTGGGGGACTGGAAAGCTTACAAAAGAGAAAGGAGGGTGAGAAAACAGGAGGCAAAGGAAAAGCACTTTCCCCACGACTGGGAGGGCTGCGCCAAGAACAAAAGCCCTGTGATTCACCCAAGAATAGAAGCTTAAAGGACTTCGACAACGCGCCAAGGCGCCAGAGGTTCTGCCAACAGCAGCTCATGTGGGGCTTTTGCCCTTTGATGCAGCCAAGGAAAGGGATTTGAGGAAGCAAATGATGACCTTAGACTAGCGGGGTGGGAAGTATCCTTGTTCTCACCCTAACCCTGACATGCTCCTTCCTAATTGCAGAGTTCATTACTAGCCTAGAAAACCAACCTCAAGTTGCAAGTGGAGTCACTTGGGCAGAAAATCACTCGCAAGAGAAAAAAAAAGAAATCTTAATAGGGAGCAAGGATTGGGAGGTAGAACTGACCAATGAGTCAAGTTAGTACAGCAAGGCTCAGTCCCTATCATCTTGCAGAATCCTTGCGTGGGTACAGGGTTTGGACCTGTCTCTCCCACATCTGCCACAGGCACGCTCCATTTCCGCCACGTTCCCTAGCACAGGCTACAGCTCCTCGTTGGACCAAACCGAGATCCAAAATTAGCCCCACACATGCCAAGCTGACCTGCTGATACCAGCCAAGCAGAAGCTGGCCCACACCCATGCTCTTCTCTCCCATTTCCATCACAGCAGCCTTTCCCAAGCAGTGAAGCCCTTCACCTTGCATGCAACTGAAACCAAACAAAACCCCTTGGAAGGTGACACACTGTAATGAAATATTTATTGAGCTCCTACTATGAGTCGGGCATGTTGCTATGTAAAGGGGAGATAGAAATGAGTTGAACATCCTTCCCTGACGCAGGGAACTCCCAATCCACCTAAAGAAATCATTGCAAAACAAGGTGAGGTGATTTAATAAGGCACGTGTAAACGCTTTAAAACAACTCTAAGGACATTAAGACCTCTGATGTGAGGGGAATTAACAAGAATATCTGCGATTAGCTGATGGATTTGAAAGCGAGGCAGGACAGGGGTCCAGACCATAGAATGGCATGTGCAAAGTCCCGAAACTGGGCAGGAGCCTTTACCTGTGGGGGGTAGGGCGTCATCTGAGCTGCTTAATGGGGAGAAAGCAGAGATCATAGCCTTCAAAACCTGCTGCCTTGACATGTGTTTTCTGGGGTGTTGTCATTGTGATGTTTGGATGATGGTAGAATACGCTAACTTCAAACATACCATTGTCTGTTTAATGATGAACTAAGTCTGGTGTGGACACTATGTTAATTTTGTTTCTTCTTCCTTTTGTTACTGTTGTGGCACCAAATTGGGGGGGGCATGTTACTTATACTTGGCTACAGTTCTGGGTGCAGGGGCGCATTACATTTAGTTGCAGCTCTCACATATGCCCACTAGGGCTTGCACTTTTAGTAGTGGTGGTGTTCATGCACATTCTACTTTTAGAGCTCACAGGGGTGGCTGCGGTGCCTACACACAGGCTCATCTGGGATCACACATCTTTACCTGTGGCTCCAACACACCTGGCTGTGTGCTGCGGATGGGACACCCTGGAGCAGGACCCCACCTTGCAACAGCAGACCTGCAGGGACCCTGCTCAGCACATGTGGGACATCACACTCATGGCCTCACACGTGCAGGTGCCTTTAGTCACTGAGTCAAACTTCTAGGTCCTCACATGTTGACTATTAATGAGGCTCTCATGAAACTTGTACAATAAAATATAGAAAAGGAACCTGGAGATGGTATAGCAGTTAGGGTGCAGGTTCCTGGCCCCAGTTCAATTGCAGGCACTCCATGTTCCCCTAACACTGCCTGATGCAACCGAGAGCCTCTGAGTACTGCCAGGTGTGGTCCTATAGGTATTTCCATCTCCAGTGTGCCTTCTGGGTATGGTATCGCCTGTTCCTTGCACCCAACCACCCATCCCGGTTAACCAAAAATCATTGGTGTGGCACCCAGACCTCCCGAGCATTGTTTGAGATCAACTCCCAATAAATTAGTGGATGGATGGATTCTAAAGATAAACAAGCTTAATAACTTAAACTTTTCTGTGTGTCCTCAAGACTCACTCCTGGCACTGTTTAGGATACCATACATGCTGCCGGGGATCAAACCTGGGTTGGTGTATGCAAAGCAAGCACTTTTCCTCCTATACTATTTCTTAAGCCCCATAACTTGAACATCTAAACACTATTGCATACTCATCACCATCAACCACCTCAAAATTTAGTCATCTTCCCCATAAGAATCCTGATACCTGCTCATCTGCACCTCCGTATCCCATTTCCCTCTGCTAATCGGAAACCTATATTCTATTTTCTGTCTCTGTGCATGGGACAATTCGAAGTCTTTGCTATATATGAAGTCACATGTATCTGGACTTTCATGATGGGTTATTTCCCTCAGCAGCCTGTCTTCAAGCTTCTCCCATACTTTCAGAGGTAATAGTGCATTATTTCTTTCTGTGGATGAGTAATATTCTATTGCCTACCTCTACCACACTGTCTTTATACTTTCTCTTTTGTGGGGCATCTCCCTGGCTGTGTCTTGGCACCTGGGGGTCAATCTCAGAAATACTCAATCCACCTGTGAGGGCCTGAAAGTTGGGGGCTCTGACCCAGCAGGGCTGGGGGTCCTCCAGAGTCACACCCAGTGATTCTTTGGATTGAACCCAAGGTCTTGTCTTGTTCATGCCAGGCATCCCTTCTAGAACTTTGAGCTCTGACCTGGAATTCATAGATGGACATTAAGTTTCTCTATTGGGTGTTGTGAATGAGGCTACTACACATGTTTGTGCTTCAGTATTTTTTGTTCCCACTTAATTGAGGGTTTCTACTTTCAATTCCATTAGGTCTATGTCTGGAAGGAGTAGTGCTAGAGTACAATGATTCTGTTTAAATTTTTGAGGCGCTGCTAACTGTACAGTTTTCCAACACTAATAACGCAGAGTCTCCAATTCTTCCTTAACCTTGTCCATTGCTATTTTCCCTGTTCATTTATCTTATAGGCACTGGAAGGATGTGAACTTGTTTCTCATGTGAGGGTCTCCTTTGCCTTTTTATTTTTTCAAATTAATTGTGACCTGGAGCATCTTTCAGAGGCTCCTTGGTCATCTTAATTTGCTTGTTTGTTTTGGGACCTGGTGGTGATCAGGGCTTACTCCTATCTCTGTGCCCAGGGATCACTCCTGGTGGGTTCAGGAAATGAGATGGGGTGTCAGAAATCAAAACCAGGCCAACCACAAGCAAGGCAATCATCCTACCTGCTGTCCTATTACTCTGGCCTACCTCCTGCTCATTTTTATACTTTCTTTAGAGAAATGTCCATACGAGTCCTTCCTTTGCCCAGTTTTGAATAGGCTTGCTCATCTTCTCCTTATTGTGGTTGTGGAAGACTTGAGTGTTGCATTGCGGGAGAAGGGACTGTGGAATTAGGTCTAAATGCCAGCAATGGATGTGCTGGCATCTTTGTTTATGAAGTTTGGGAGAGCACAGCTCTGGCTGTTTGAGAAGTGAGCCGAGACAAGAAAAAATCTTGTTCTGTTTTTCTCTTGTGTTCCTCGAATCAGTTGCTCCTCGACAGTCCCCCATGAATAAAGGTAATAAAACTCAGAGCAGACGTGGGAATACCAAGCTAAATAAAATTCCAGAAAGCCAGCAGGAAACCATTGAGGATGTAAATCATCCATGGGGCAGGCTGTTGGATCAGAAACGCTACCCTGGCTGACTTTGCACACGTTCATATGTTCCCAATGGGCTTCGTGTGTGATTTACATCCTGGCATTTAAGGAAATAGGAATGGGTGACCCTGCTCAGCCTTGATGCATGCCTTGCTCCGTGCCTGCCACTCGAGTCACCCAGTCAATGTAGGCATCTCCAGTCTTAGGAAAAGGGCACTCTTGTCCATCCATCCAGGTCAGCTCTGCCCACGCCACCTCCGACCAGGTGCATCAAATCCGTTCCATGTTCTCCTGGATCCTATCCCAGCTCAGAGCTCTGAGTGCCTGGTGGCAAATCCTAGCCTTGCCTGCCTTCTGTGGGTGATCTTGAACTTTCTGCAGAAGGCAGAGGGAGGGGAGGCTTTAGGGTTGAGATTTGATTCCCAGGAAATCAAGCCCATTCTGCTTCTAGCACGTCTGACAGGAAATATCACCAGGGAGATGCTATAAAGGAGGGGGGCAAGCACTGTACAAGTGGGGGGAGAAAGGCGTCAGCAGCAAAGCAGGGATCCAGAGGAAGGATGGCACCGGAGCCCAGAGCAGATGCTGTCTGCCAGCTGTAGTGATGTTGCTGTCGATGTGAAGGTTCCTCTGTGTAGCGGCACACACCATCTCTGCTGCCTCCCCAGCCCAGCCCATGGAGGCTTCTCCCACTGGAGCCTGGCTCCCCTGGGCCTGGAGTTGGCAGGCAAACGTCTGTCAGCGCTAATCCCCATAGCCCCTCAACCGAGGTAGGGCTGCTGCGTCCATGAATTCAGAGCTAAGTTCTTGGCTCCCCAGTCCAAACCCACAGCTGCTAGCCAGGCGCTGAGAGCCAGGGAAGAAAGTAAGACTGGGTGGGTGAGTCCCTGTAGAACCCCAGGACAATGGCGACATTGTCCAAAGCAGAGACTGCTCTTACCTCCAGGAGATGTGTACAGGCTCCCTGGGGAGGTGAACCCCGGCTCAGAGTGGCTCCTCAGATTTCCTGGGGCTTGAGCCAGCCCTGAGGAGAGCAAGTGGCACACATACACACACTCACACTGTACACACACGTACATACACGCATGCATGTGGATACTTACATACTCATGCATGTACACACTAACATAATCTCCCACCGCATGATAGCATACATGCTATACATATGTATGCATGCACTATTCACACATAAGCACATATTCATGCATGTACACACTAATACTCTCACATGCAAACACAGACATGCACAATTCACTCTGCACTCAAACACACACACAGATACTCCCACATATATATATATACTCACATATATTATGCATTCACATGAAAAATAACACTCACCCACACACACCCACACATCAGCACATATTAACATGTTCACACTAACACAAATGCACACTCACATACATATACAGCACATGCATTCACACCTATGCACACCCATATGGTACAGTCACCCTCACAATCACATGTGTACATATATAATGCACACTCACATTATATACACACAAATGTGTACACACATTAGCATACATTCACAGACACACCACGTACTATACACTCACACAAAGGTATGCTCACATATTTGTATACTAGCACACACATACACAAACAACACACTCAAATTCACCAATACACTCACTATACACTGACACAATGCACACAGTATACACACAAATACTGCATACACACTCATGCACATATCTACTCACACATGTGCACACTCATACAAGCAAACTCACATGTGCAAGTGCTACTCACTTTCATATGCATACACAATGTACAATCACACACAAACACACATATACTTGCACTCACGCATATGCATACTCAGACATGTACATACTCAGGCATATATACACATTACACACAAATTTATACACACACTATATACTGGCACAACAACACTCACCCTATGCACTCACACACATACACACACATTCACACATTCTTATGCATCCACATCACACACAAATACACACCTCACAGTATCACTCCACATTATGCACTCACAAACAAACCCACACACTCACATACAGGCACACTCACACATACACACAAACACACACCTACAGGCATGCTCACATGCACACACAACACAGACATGCTGTAGACAAACGTATTCACTATTAGCTTATGACCCAAGTCAAGTTCCCTTCTCCCACTGGTAGTTGGGGTTCCCCTGTACCCCTGCCCACTGTGCCAACTGAATGGGATCATCTGGGTGCAGGGGTCCAATGCTGTCCAGGTGCTCTGTGAATACCAGGTCTGCAGTTCCCATGCTAGTTTCTGAGCTCAAATGAATAGCTGCCCTGTAATATTTGGGGGAGCACTCTGCAGTGGGAGGGACAAGTAACGTTTCCCAGCGTCACACCAGACACAGCACTGGGAATGAAAGCAGCAGAAGTGGCAGGGAGCAAGAACTGGACGGATGAGGGATGCGCAGGGAGGGAAGAGGCATGACACAGGGGCGTGACTTGGGGTCCACACATAGACATGTGCAGGATCATATTTAGAGGCCTGTATGGGGTCAGACAAGGCAGGTGCCGAGTCACACAGAGGCGTGTTCAGGGCGACAGAGGCTTGTTTGCGGGGTACAGGCAGAGGTGTGAGTGCAGGGGTCCACGCAAAAGCGAGTGTGTGGGGTGCATGCAGAAACGCGTGCAGGAGACACACAGAGTCATGTGTGCAGGGGGGAGACGCACGCAGAGGCGCGTGGAGGCACGCAGTGGTGCTAGTGCAGGAGGTGCATACAGAGGGATGTGCGGGGAGTACACAGAGGCGCGAGTGCAGGGGGTGTACTTAGAGGCGTGAGAGCGGAGAGCTCTGCGTGTGGCGGGGTGAGGGGCACTCAGAGGCGAGTCCATGGCGCAGCCCCTCCCTCCGGACGCGCCCGCCCCAGCGCGTGGTGGCGGAACCCCACTTTCCACGGACGGAGCCTCCTGGATGCCAGGGGAGAGGAGGGGCCCTTCCCGCACGGAGCAGGCGTTCTGCGGCTGCGGCACCTGCGTTTGGGATTCCCCAGGGGCCGGCTCTCGGGGTCCGCAATGCCGCTCACGGAGGGAAGGGGGACGCGGCTCATTTGTCTGCGTGCCCCGGTGGCCGAGGGTGGTCCAGGTGACAGCTGCTAGTTCTGAAGCATGACGGGCCCGGGGCCGAGCAGGACTCCATTCATCAGAGCATTGATGGAGCGCCTGCAGGAGCTGGCACCGCGCTGGGCACGCGGCGGGCGGAGGCGCAGGAGGCAGCGCCCAGGCCTTCCCGCGTCCTCAAGTCTCGCCACGGGCGGGCGTGTGACAATGTCCGTAGCAATATTCGAAATCCAGCCCGACTCGCTTCAAGAGCGGGGAACCCACACCACAGTCATGATTAATTACCGTGGAGAAGGGCCCGCAGGCCGGGCGGGAAGGGATCAATCGGCTGCGGTTATTGACCGCGCCTCCTGCCCGAGCGCGGGACAAACCAGGTGTTGCTCAGGAGCCTGGATGCTCCCGGCATGAAGGTCCTTCCCAGAATCCCTGTCCCCTGCCCTGCCAGATGGGTGCCGCGTCCCCTACGGGGGCTCAGGAGTTGCCTGCGCACCTGGAGTGCTGCCGTAGAGCACAGACCATTGCAAGACGGGGCTTTGTCCTCCTCCCTTTCTGCTTTCCTCTTGCCCCACATTATGACGGACACGTACTGGCCACGCCCCCAAATGGCTGACCAAATGTCTAGAAGGTTCTACCTTCATAGACTGCCTCCTAGCAGGTCACTGAGTGTCTGCATGGGCTGCCACCACAAAGCTGATGGCATCAGGGCCAGAGAGAATGACGCAGATGCTGGGGAGGAGAGGGGTGTGGGGAGTGAGTCTGGCTCAATGCCATACTGCACAGGCCGCATGTCATTGTTAGCCCCTTGGTTCAGAAGAGGAAGCAGTGACCAGGAGAGGATCGGCCCATACTCCCCACTCCTGTGGGGAACTGACGTCCCACCACGGTGGAAAAATGCAAGGCAGAGCCTGGGTGGAAGGGAATGGGGTACCTGGGGCATGATCCAATACACAGAACAGAGGAAACTGTTTCACAGGGACCACTCCCTTGTCCGACACGAGACCAGACCATTCGGGTTCCTTTATCAGAAATTCACCTCCCTGTCTGTTAGTTAGGCATCACCCTGGGCTGATGATGGGTTCAAGGACAGACTGCACCCTGGGAACAGCCCCCCCCCCCACCGTGGCTCCTGGGGTGGTGGGGGCAGGATGAGCTGTGGATGTCTAGTCAAAGCTGGGAGGCACTGTAGGGGGACTGGGATATCCAGAGGCCCTTCCATGGAGAGAGGCTGGTGGGAAGCATGTCATATCAGGGCTGTGGAGGGAGTCAACAGTGTATCTGGAAGGGGCAAACCCAGGCATAAATCCAAAGTTTTCTCTGAGCAAACTACACATCCCTTCCCTCCTGCAGAATGCTATTCCTGGGCACCATCTTGTTGGTATTCAGCAGGATCGAGGCGGGACTAGGATCCTGAGGAGCCAGGTGTTTTTCCTAGTGATTGATCCATGGTGGGATTTGAAAGATGGGGGATCTGAGTCCTGTTAGTCCAGAGTGAGTTGTGGGGGAAAAAAACCATACTGGAACTATGAAGGGTGCTAGAAGGGGGTGGTGTTGCGGACAGGTTTTTTGCCTCCTACAACCAAAGGTTGGAAGCAAGAGGTGAGATGAGAAGGAGCTGATGGTGCAGTATTGTAGAACACAGGACGGTAGGATTGGAAACAGCCAGCAAGGTGGTGAGCAGAATGGGCCCCATGGGGCCCCGAGGACTGAGTGCTGAAAGTAGATAAAGGAACAGCCATAGAAGGGGCTGTTCTCTTGTTTTGTAGCTTTGTAAGCTGGAAGAAAGGGGCACGTTTTTCATCTTGCTGTTTAACTTGGCATACATGTTTGCTTTCATTTTTGTTTTGGGGCCACTCAGCTGTGCTCAGAGTTTACTCCTGGCTCTGTGCTCAGGGATAGCTCCTGCTAGGACTCAGGGAACAATATGGGGTGCTGAGGATTGAACCCAGGTTGGTTAGGTGCAAGGCAAGCACCCTGCAGCTGGACTTTCTCTCTGGCTTTGAACTTATCATACTTCTAAGGTGCCTGGGTTATCCTTTCTTCTTGTTGTTGAGCCTGTAGGATGTCACAGGCTGATAAGTAGGACAATCACAATGAACTGGTCCTTTATCAGATCTGGCCCTGTCACATTCCTTCATGTCATTCCCAGGCCCAAAAAGAATTCTTGCCCTAGGTCAGTAGAAACAAGTGCTACTTGTTGGAAGGTTGACACAAGTGGTGGGGGTGGAAGGCAGTTAGGAGAGAAAAGGGACAACTAGGACAATGATCCTTGGAAAGAATCACTCTGGACAAGAACTGAATGCTGAAAGTAGGTAAAGGGACAAACATGATGACCTTTCAGTACCTATACTGCAAAGAATAATGCCGGAAGGATAGCGGGCAGGAGGTGTGTGTGCAGGGGGGAGGGGTGCCTGCCATAGTCCCTGCCATAGAGGCAGGCTGGGTGGGGGTGCATGAGGGAAACTGGGGACATTGGTGGTGGGAAATGTGCACTAGCAAAGGGAGGGTGTTGGAATGCTGTCTGACTAAAACCCAATCGTGAACAACTTTGTAACTGTATCACATGATAGCACTGCACTGTAGCACTGTCGTCCCATTGTTCATCAATTTGCTCAAGTGGGCACCAGTAATGTCTCCATCGTGAGACTTGTTGTTACTGTTTTTGGCATATTGAATACGCCACGGGTAGATTGCAGGCTCTGCTGTGCGGGTGGGATACTCTCGGTAGAGAGTAGAGGCTCTCTGAGAGGGACAGAGGTATCGAACCCGGGTAGGTCACATGCAAGGTAATTCAATTAAAAATAAATTTAAAAAATTCTTGCTCTAATTGTTCCCTGCCTGTTCCACCTGTCCCGAGCTACTTCTATGTGAGAAGTAAGGAGTGGAGGGGAGTGGGGGTGCATAGAGAGGAACCCCCTCCTGAAGGAGCCTCATGAGGGACAGAGGCCTGTCTGCCGGACTCCTCAGCATGGCTGGGACAAGTTTGGCAGAGGGGACCATGTCAATTTCTGGGGGAGCAAGAGGGTGGGCATGGGAGTGGCATGCCCACTGAGCCTCTGACTTCTATTTTGTGTGTTTTCGAGGGACTGCCTGCGGCTCTTATGTTAGGGGTCATTTCTGGCATATTTGGGGTGCTGGCAGGCCTGAGACTCCTGGCTCAAAGGCTGAGAAGGAGCGGAGTAACCACCTGGAACATTGGCACAAACGGGTTCCTATTCACATGCTGCAGTGCGTGTATGTGTGTGTGGGGGGGGGGGGTCTGCACCTGTCCATCTGTCTAATTTTGGAGCTCCCATTTGCTGCCACTTCAGGGAAGATGGTCTTCCATCTACCTGTCTTCTAGCCTGGGAATCCTTGAACTAAGATGGGTTCAGTCTCCTTGGGGACCCCTGGGAAGCAGCAGTGAGGCCCCTTCTCTCTTCAGGGCACCCCCACACTGTGCTGGCAGGAACAGAGTGTTCAGGGTGTCCACTGACCCCATGATGCCCATTCTGCACCAGGCCCAGCCCCTGTGTCCTTTGTCAGAAAGCCGGAGAACATGTGCTGTGTTCTCGGACTTGTAGGATTTCCATATTTATTGCTTGTTTACGCCCACTTGGGAAAAGAGAAGGGAGAAAACAACAAGTTTCTGTATTTGGAATTTGTAACTGCACATGGCAGCTTGCCCACCCTCCCCCAGCTACTGCAGCTCCATCAATGTCTGGAACCAGAGAAGGTGAGAGAGGCAGGAGCCTTGAGAAATCCAAACAACGTAGCCTGGTTTTCCACACCGGGAAACCACAGGCAGGGATAAAGGGATTTGGTCGATGCCATCAACCTGCTTAGTGACCACCCAGAGACTTGTGCTGACATCTGCAGCATCATGAGTGAATTTCCCGCCGCTGTGCCGCACGGGCTCTATTCCTGCTCACCCCCAAGACACCCCCGAGTCCCCCGCCACGGCAGACCCTAAGTCACTGTCCTGTGGGAGAAGCCAGCATGTTACCTGCTTTGACATCCAGGGGGTCTGCCATTGCTCTTGGGTGAGTTGTGACCTGGATCAGATGCTGATCCTGAGTCCAGGTCTTTAGCTTGAGAGTCACCGAGGAAGGGAAGGACAAGGAAGCAACATGGCACCACCAGGGAGTGTGTGTGTGTGTGTGTGTGTGTGTGTGTGTGTGTGTATAAGAAAGTGAGAGAGAGAGAATGGGAAGAATCTTAGCTGCTAGCAAATACAGGAGGGTATCTCTAGTTGCAGGAAAAACACAGCATAAGTTCACAGGTCATGGCATGTGTGGGGTGCAAATGGGGCTATAACATAGACTTAGTCACTTATGGCAGGGTAGAGATACTTACATAGCACTCCTAAGCACTAGAACCTTCACAGACCTATGTTTGGCAGTCAGTAAGGTGGCAAGGCAGCTCACCCCCACACTGATCTGGAGGTGGCTGTGAGCAAGGCTAACCTCATTTGATGGGGGGAGTGAGGCCTGGAGCAACTCAGGTGAGATATGATGACAGGGAGAAGATCTGTGTGTGTGTGTGTGTGTGTGTGTGTGTGTGTCTGTGTGTTGGGGGCATGGAAGGGACCTCTGCAGGCAAAGGCAAGGAAAGAAGGAGCTTAAAGAATGAAGGGCCACCTATTCCCCTCTGCCATCCAGCCAGTTCTGCTCTGGCGCTAATCTGCTCATCTCTGGAGGAATAACCCCGGCATGGGTGGGGCTGGAGATTCTTCATCTTGAGCCTGGGGTGTCGCCATTCTAGAATCACCCTCAGCAAAGAGAGAGTCACCTGCCTTGCCCCCTTGTCCAGGCTTCTGACAACCTGGCAGGTTGGGGAGCACATTGAGCTGCCCCTGGAGGATCTCTGGTGATTCCTTAGAAAGTAGAGTTGGCCAGTTCATTGCTTCTGAGAATAGCACTAACCTCATTAAAGCTTGGAAGAACCTCTGGGGTCAGTCATTTGCATAAAGCTGCCTGTTGGAACTTGAAATCTGGGGATTTATTTGGACGTGGCAAAGGGGCAGGGACCAACCAACAAGACTTCCCTGGGAACCAGGAAAAGGTCCTCCATCCAGATGCTGCTGTCAGTGCTCTCTCCTGCAGAATTGATTGGACTCTTTAGCCCTCATTCTTCAAAACGCCAAGGTGTGAGCCTGCGCAGAGCCCAACGGTAAGCAGGTAAGCATGTGCTAAGGGAACAGGCTTTCCCAAGGCAGCTGCCCACCTCCCAGTGTCTGCATGGTCCTAAAGAGGGTCTTCTGGGAAGCACAGATGCTTCCTGGTGCATTACCTCTGGAATAGCATTCTGCAGCATCTCTTTTGTTAGGTGTGAAGTCAGACCTCGCTCCTTTAAGACTCTTTCCTGAGATAATGGAATGCATGCTCTCACAATCACATAAGTCACTGACAGTCCCCAAAAGTCAATTCATATTTCTGCAGTTCGTTAGTGGCGCGGGAGGAAATTGCATTTATTATAATTGCCTCTAATTGCACCAGATTAGTGATTACAATTATTGATGGCAGCTGATTATTCATTAGGCATCAAATCAGTCCCCATACCTCCTCATTACTCCAAACAGCAAGTCTGATGAGGAGAGGTCTGAAGAGGGCCACACGTCCAGTCTTCACCCTGCAGACAAGCTCCCAGCACTGTCCCTAACCAAGCACCTGAAAGTGATTTAGGCCTGAAAGGGACAGAACAAGCCTGTTCAGCACCTAGTCCAAACCCAGAGCTGATAGGTGAAAGTTGGAACAGGATAAACATCATCAAAGGCTATTTGGAGGCCCAAGAATGCTCCAAACTCTTACTCTTCAAGATGCTCTTCTCATTGACATAGAACTCAGAGGCCTAGTGATTCCAAAATACAAACAACCTAGAGTGTGAAAAAGTCTTCTTGGAGCTGTACAGACCAGACATGAAATGCTGGTTGAGCCCTGCTGAGCTGCACACAAGCCCAGCAGGACTTATCCTGTCTGAGAAATTAGAATCACATGCCCTGAACAAGGGCAAGTGCATTTCTGCTTCTCTATACACCACTGGACTCTATCCCCAAAGACCATGCTGGCAGAGATAAACATGGGGCCGTGCTTCTTGGAATAAGCCTAGGAAGATAATCAGAAAGGGCTGGAATGAAGAAGACTCAATGAGGTCACCTAGTCAAAGACTCTGTCTTATACCATGTAAGAAATAGCAACTCAATAAATGTCCTTTCCTGGTCACTGCTACTTCCTGGGTGTTTTCACATCTAGGTTAACTTCCCAAGTTGTAATCTTCATCACTTTCTTCACTGGCTCTTATGAACTGTATGTTTCTTGTTTGAGCACTTTCTTCTCTGCACATGCCAGCACCACATCTCTAGTGAAAGAGCAGCTTTCAAAGACTTCTCTATGCTGGAAATTATTCTTCAGCTTACTTATGGCAACCCAGAGCTTGCTAGGCTGAATCTAGAGGGAGGGCAGATAAACACCCTATAGGGCTAACCTTGGACAAATCACAGTCCAGTTGAAAAGACCAATGCCTGACCTTCTTCCCAGCCTCATGGACCCTGGGGGCAAACCCAAGGTCTAAGTAGCTCCTCAATGGTGGAGAGCCCTGGACAGCTTAAAGTATCAGGTCAGAGACCAGGTGTGGGCACAGACAACAGAGGCATTGGAAAGGCACTGCCCATGCAGAACAGGGCCTCTGTGTCAGTGGACTGGGCAGGAGGTCACCAAAGAATAATGGGAAGGAAGTGAACACAGAGAGATGTGCAGAAGGTGAGCACAGAGGTGGCATGGGCGGGAGGTGAGCATAGAGTGGGAGATGGGCAGGAGGTAAGCACAGAGGAATGGGAGGGAGGTGAGCACAAGGGGATAGGCAGAAGGTGAGTACAGAGGGATAGGCAGGAGGTGAGCATAGAGAGATGGGCAGGAGGTGAGCACAGAGGGACCAGACAGGAGGTCATTACTGAAAGATGGGTAGGTAGTGAGAAAAGGGGGTTAGGCAGGATGTGAGCACAGAGAGATGAACAAGAGATGAGAACTGAGGTGTGGGAGGGAGGTGAGCACAGAGGGACAGGTAGGGGATGAGCACCGAGGGGTGAGTCAGAACCGAGTAGTCTGGCCACAGCACCATCTGGGTCTACATAGGAGTTGGTCCAAAAGCTACTGCTGATTTCCAGGATAGCTCAGGTGTGTGCCCCACTCCTCAGATAAAATAAACCATCCTCGCCGCAACCATCCATCACAGGAGGCCCAGAGCTGGAGGGACACAACCGGGAGGCTGGCCACACCTCGGCCCCTCAAGAAGCCTCTTCTGGGGAAACTGAAGGGGACCCAGCAGCTTCTCTGAGCAAAAGCAGCATCTCTTCCCATTACCTTCCATACATCCTACTTGAAACTCCACCTTTTTATGCTTGAGAATCCACCTAGGGGCTATCACACATAAAGTGCAGAAGGCTGATTTGCTTGGCTTGTTTCTCATTGGGGGATGGGGACACAAAGAGCTACTCCCAGTGTGGTGCTCAAGGATGCTCCCAGTGATGCTCAGGGGAGCATGTGGTGCCAGGGATCAAACCTAGGCCTCCCCCAGAATTTTTAGGGTTGGAAATCCCCAAGCATAGTATCCCTTTGGAAGAATCAGTGCTAGGTGACAAGTTGGAAACCTAAACCTGCTTCGTTTTCTGGCAGCTGCACCCCCTGCCTCCACTTCTTTCTGGGACTTGTGGAAAAGACAAGGGAACACATATCCACAGTCTTGCAAGGAAGTCCTGTCCAGTGCTATTCTGATGGTTGAGCAGCCACAGGGCCTGACTGAGAAGGCAGGATGGCAGGGGAGGGAGGGTTGTGGTGCTGGCCTGGGTGTCCGCAGGGGCTCCTGAAGTCTGCGAACAGCGGGACACACTCAAAGAATCCTCATCCACTGAACTCCCTCTTCCACCATGTACCCAGAGATACATCCCCACCCCCGCGCCTGCCCTGCCCTCCACCAGCCCGTGACCATGTCCTCCTCATCCTGGTTAACAGTTGGTAAATGAGTCCCTGTCTAACTGCTTCTGCAGGATGGTTCTGCGGTAAGAGCCTTCATCCTTATGGCAGGCGCATTAATGCCAAGTTTGCTCGTTCTAATTAATAACAGTCAGTAAACACCAAAGAGAACTAATGATGATTGCAGGCCGCAGTGCCTGTGTGTTGGCAAACATGCCAGGCAGGTGGGCGCACCACCCCGCCCAGGGAAAGGGCTGGGCTTCTCCTTGTAGAGATGCCAGCCCTCCTCGGGCCCGGCGGTCAGGAGCTCTCAGCGGCTGCTTGCTTGCATTCCTGGCAGAGCCAGAAAGGACAAGATCCCAGTGACCTCGCCACAGGGGCCAGATGGGGCTGGCCCGCAGCTCAGGGCTTGAGTGCCTGACTTCCAGGTCCTTTGTTGGTTTCCTGACAACTTTCCCCAGCATTTGAAACTGATTGAATGCTCCATCTTGTCTATATTTTAAAAATGTTTTTCCCAAATGTGAAATCAGTGCTTTGATGAGTGAAACTACCAAAATGCATGTGAAGAAGAAAGAGAGGGTCTCAGATGAGTGGATGATAGAGGTGTGATCTACCCACCATGGAAAACTATGTAACTGCAAGGAAGAATGAGATTGTGCAGTTGTTAGCAACACAAATTGAGTGGAGGGTGTCGTGTGAAGTAAGTCAGCATGGGGACAAACAACAGGACAATCTCGCTTACCTGTGGCATCTAGAATAACTGGGAAGGGAACGTATAGTATTAAAATGGGGGGAGGGAAGAGATACCTAGGTCACCCTTGACTCCAGAGTGTAGGAAGGGGAAGACGGGAAGGAAAGAAATTAAGGTGGCAGTAAAAGAGAGGCACAGAAGTAAGGGGGGCCCTCTGGCACATTGGTGGTATAGAGGAAAGGTATATGTATATATCCAAACTGGAGTCCCCTACACTAGAGCAGGAGAGCCAAACCACAACAACCAGACTTAATAGTACACCTGGTGTGGGAACCTGGGACACTGGCAGAGGGAATTGAACCCTGGTGGTGGCATTGGTGCTGGAACGTTGGTTGTCTGAATCATGTTGCTTTAATAAAAATAAAAGTTAATTTTTAAAAAAGAGAAAGGGAGAGCCTCTCTCCGTCCTGCAGCGGGGGCGGGGGTAGAGGGGGGAGGGGCTGAGTCATGATAAACTGCGGGCCCAGGTCCCTCCCATCACCCCTTGCTCTTTCTTCCTGCTCCCTGTGCTTCTTTGATCTCTGGGTTCACGCAGCTCTTTCCAGGGGCTCCATTATTCCACTCCGCTGCCACACCTTCCTCTGCACAGCCATGATCCCCCCCACCCCATCCCAATTCACAGACTTTTCCTGTAGTCATATTTCAGAATCCATGAAGGCCAAGTGAGGAGGAGCTCAGTTCTGGGTACCTCAATAATGGTTCTCCTCTTGGGTTGTTGGACTCTTCTCTGAGTTCTGGGGTTGGGGCAGTTGGACCCTGCTGGAGAGCATCCTGCCATTCAGCTCTACATCTGAATGTGGAGAAGATTCTAATTCTTTAAGGAGTCCTGTCTCCTCTCTCTGTTCCTGGAGTTGCAAAAAGCAGAATGACGGAGTTTGCAAAATGTTTGGCTTTTTATGGGCCATGGCCAGTGGCATCAGACCTGAACTGTAAAATACAAATCTCTGGCTTTGAGAGAGTTGTGGCAGGGGAACAGGGGATTGGAAGAAGAGAGCAGCCACTGGTGGCAGCAATGTTGTGTCCGTCCACTGTTCAGGCCCTTCTGCAGTGGTCTTGCCTTTGTGGCAAACTCCACCTTCTTCCTTACAGAAATGTGCTTCATGGATGACTAGGATAACATCTTCCATCACTGCAGCCCACTTCAAATGCTGCCTCTCTGCACAGGCTGCTATGTCTCTCTAGGTCAGAATTAGGTCTCTGAGGGTACAAGAAAGAAGCAAATGCAAAGATCTCGGACAGTGATCAGGGAGGATGGAGGCTCCTGAGCTCATCCAAAGCAGTGCTAGAGTGAGCCTCCTCTGGAAGCCAGACAATGCAGTGACCATACTTCACTGGCCCTATGCACTCATACCTCAGTCAACTAGAGGGAGCGACTAGTTCAAAAGCCTCTTGTCATCATCCAGCATCACTTCATAGTAAAGGGAAAAATCTGAACAGCAGAGAGATTACCAATAGCCCTCTGGTCTAAATAACCAAACACATCAATTCTCAAGTAACTGGGAATGTAAACCTCCAGCATTCACCCATATAAAAGTCAAAGAAAAATGGAGAAATTAAGGAACTTAATTGCTGTCAGAGATAGAAACCAAGGTAAATCCTCAAGCCCATTAAAACTCTTGAGTCTTGTGGATGAGGGCTTGAACTCAACACTCACTACACTGACAATCAAAATGAAGCAAGCACTGTCCACTGAAATAGAATGAGGATCCAAGTCAGTCCTAAGTTGAGGTCCATGCCCATGATACAACCATTTGTAAGTGAGCAAGCGATAGACATATAGTAGAGACCCAGGCCAGAGTATTTCCTCTGATCTCTCCCTCTCCCTTGATTCATGTCCTACATCCCAATCCTAAAAGATGTTCTCATGTCTGGGAGATAGTATGACAGTTATTGTGCAGGGCTAGTATGTGGCTGACCCTGGTTCCATACCCAGCACCAAATGGTCCCTCAAGCATCACTGGGGTCACCCTGAAGGCCCCCAACATGGTGGCCAATGAGCCTCACCAGTGGGGTCCCAGGGTCTCCTGAAAACTGCTTGGGACAATATCCCCCAAATTAAAGATGCTCTTAAATATTTTGTGCTTGATGTTGAACCAGGTCCACTGGCAGATGGGGGAGGGGAAAGAAGGGCCCACAGGGACCCCTGGGAAGATTTCTGCAGCTTGTTGGACTCCCTCCGCTGATCTAGTTCCTCCTGACACTGTCCCCCAGCTCCCTAGAGACCACCAGCTGCATGGAGGTGGTTGTGGAGGACAGTGAGTTCCCCATTTACTAAGGTTATGCTCACCTGACCGACCTTTACCTCCTGAGCATCAGCCTTCCCACTTTCACCTCTGGTTCTTTCTTGGGTGAGTGGAATTCCTCCCCTTTGGTGGCTATTGGTCTTTTCTCCTCTCCTTTGGATGATAATGGAAATTAAAGGAATTCCTCAATCTCGTTGCATTCCTTCATGCACCCAGTCCCTCAGCCACCCGAGCTGTTCTGAGAACTCTGACTGCCCGTCTCTTGGCTGTATTCTCCAGAGAGAGCTATGAACAATCCCTGCTCTCAAGTGACCCTGGAAGGGCACTCGGGGAAAGACATGAAATGAAAGAAGAAATGAAGACAGGCAGCAGAGGATGGGTTTCGAAGCAGGTGATGAGTAGGGCACGGGGCCTACCTGGGGACACCTCACAGAGAAAGTGACATTGGGGGCTGCGTAGGTAAAAGGGTGGAATATGTCACCAAGTAGGCGGGGAGCTCCAGGCGCAGGTTGGAGCAGGCATGTGTAGGCAGAGGGAGCTCCAGGGGCAAAGCTAGGAGACAGCTAAGCTGAGGGGAGTGGGGGACAAGTGAGGGATGATGCCAGGTGTGGGTTTCATCAGGGACATGACCAACAACGGGACTATGTTCATACTGAGCTGTGAGAGGAGAGAGTAGAGAGGATTCTTCAGATCTGACCCAGTGCCTTGCTGTAGAAGTAGAAATGTATGCTGCGCCTGTGTCCCTGAATTAAAAAGACATATGAATAATGGGATGTCCGTGGTCAGTTAAGGAGTCCATCCTTTTCTTTGCCAAAGCAGGCAGGGATTTCAGTGTGACAGCAGTGAGGTGGGGCTCTTGCTGTACCTTTTCTGTTGCTTCACTTTAACATAGGTGCATGAGCAGGGGAGAGAGTTCAAAGGGTGGGCTGAACTCGGGCTTTGCATGCAGGTGGACTGGGTTTGATCCCCAGTACCTCCTGGTCTCCTGAGCCCAGAGCCAGGAGGAGCCCCTGAGCCCTGACTGATGTGACTCCAAAACCAACAAATTGGTGAGTCTAAGCTCTGCGTAGTTTTCTGTTTCCTGTCAGGGACCACATGTAGCAATGTCTGTTCTGGGTTAAGGTCACTGCTGGCCATGCTCCACCATGCTGTGGGCTAGACAGCAGGTGGTGTTGAAGCTGTGAGGCCGCCCTGGCAGTGTAGGGTAGAGCATTGTCCTCCATGTACTGGGTATGAGCACTTCCACTTGATTCTCTCCCTGAATCCATATTGGCTTCTTGAGCAAATGCAGCCACATGAGTTTGGCCCTCGAGGCTACCTGTGGTGATGGAATTCCCAATGCTCAGGCTTTTCACACTCCTCAACTCAGTTCCTGGCCAGCTTTCCTTGACCCCATTTCCCTGCCTTTTCTTTCACATTTTGCTAAGAGGGATGGGTTTCAACCAAAGCCCAAATTTTGCCTTGCAGCCCCAGCCTGGAGTAAACCCTGACACATCTCCACACTCCTCGGCTCTCTCCTGGTGACAGAGATGGGGCTGGGGAGTGGAATGGAGCACAAGTTTCTCATATGGGCACCCTGGATTTGATCCTCAGCACTGCATGCTTCCCTGGACAACTGAAGCAACCCCCAGGGAAGACTTCCTTTATTTTAATTTTTTTATTTTATTGAATCACTGTGAGATAGTTACAAGCTTTCATGTTTGGGTTACAATCTCACAATGATCAGACACCCATCCCTCCACCAGTGCATATCCCCCACCACCAATATCCCCGATATACGCCCCCCTTTCCCACCCTCCCCCTGCCTCTATGGCACACAATATTCCCCATACTCTCTCTCTACTTTTGGGCATTATGGCTTGCAGCACAGACACTGAGAGGTCATCATGTTTGGTCCATTATCTACTTTCGGCACACATCTCCCATCCTGAAAGATTCCTCCAGCCATCATTTTCTTAGTGATCCCTTCTCTATTCCATCTGCCTTCTCCCCTCCACTCATGAAGCAGGCTTCCAGCTATGGGGCAATCCTCCTGGCCCTTGTCTCTACTGTCCTTGGGTGTCAGCCTCATGTGATGTTATTCTATACTCCACAAATGAGTGCAGTCCTTCTATGTCTGTCCCTCTCTTTCTGACTCATTTCACTTAGCATGATACTCTCCATGTCTATCCATTGATAAACAAATTTCACGACTTCATCTCTCCTAACAGCTGCATAGTATTCCACTGTGTAGATGTACCAAAGTTTCTTTAACCAGTCATCTGTTCTAGGGCACCTGAGTTGTTTCCAGATTTTGGCTATTATGAACAGTGCTGCAATGAATATATAGGTACAGATGGCATTTCTATCGTGCTTTTTTGCATCTTCGGGATATATTCCCAGAAGTGGTATTGCAGGGTCATATGGAAGCACAATTTCTAGTTTTTGAAGGACTGCCTTTAATGGTGTTTCCAGAAGCAACCCCCAAGCAGAACCAGGTGTGGCACCCTGGATCAGAAACCACTCTTGCAGGCAGCTGTGGTTTCCCGGGTGCCACCCTCTCATCCTACTCTGGGCACTGTGTCCTCCCTCCCCCTGCCCCCTCCCTGTGAGGCTGGGCTCTGAGTCCTATCACTGTGGGGGTCTCTTCCCTGCAGCCCCCAGAAAGATTCCCTGGGACTTTAGAACTTGTTCATTTCCTTGTCCTCTCGACTCCTGCTCATGGCACAAGTTCACACTTGAGTGCCACCATTCAGGATTGGTCACTCTCAGAGTGTGTGGGACAGTCCCTTTCCCATTTAAAATGCTTGAGAGAGAGGTAGAATTTGAGAACAGTTGCTGCCTTGCCCCCTTCCAAGGTGGCATGTTGGAGCCTGGTTTCTGATCATATCAGAAACTTTGCAAGAGGCAAAGCTAATCTGGGGTCAACTGAGTGCAAGACAAGCGCCCTACCAGCTGCACCATCACTCTGGCCCCCTTGATGTGTAAAGAACGTAATAATGCTGACTCTGAGAGGGAGCTAGTTCATCAGTCTTAGTTTCCTTTCTGGAATCTCAGCAAGAAGTTTCCTCTATGGCTAGAGCGATAGTATAGCAGGGAGAATGCTTGCCTTGTATGTGGCTGACCTGGGTTCGATCCCCAACAGCCCATATTGTCCCTCAAGCACTGACAGGAGTGATTCCTGAGTGTAGAGCCAGAAGTAATCCCTGAGCACTGCCAGGTGCAGCCCCAAAGCCAAAAAAAAAAAAAAAAGAAAGAAAGAATTTTTCCTTGAATCAAATACCTTCCCCACTCCACCTCTTTCCCTCCCTCCCTTTGCCTCTCCCTCAGGAAAGAAACATCCCCCCACCCTGAGGCTGAACATCAAGGAGTGAGTCAGAAAGAGAATTTGTTTCAAAGGCATTTACTCTCCAGAAGGGAGGGGTTGGCACTTGGTTGTGTTTTATATCCACGGCCTTTTATTTTCCTCCCCAGAGACTCAATCCTGGATAAATGTAAAGTTAAAATAATTATGATAGCTTTCAGATAAAGTGTGATGCTGACTGCTGACATGCCTCAGGGAAATATAACAGTGGACCAATTCCCACTGGAACAGGCCTCGAAAACTGTGCTTTTCCCGCCCCTGGGACCCTGCTCAGCTCCTTGGGCATAACTGCTTCAGGGTGGGGTTGGGAGTTGCCTCCTGGATTTATTTTTCTGATAAGGATTGAGTAAACCCACTGCCTCAGGGTACTCAGGTAGATCTAAATCCAGCAAATGCACAGAAAGAAGCCAACAGTGAACCTGGACTCAGGACGCGTGATTTCAAGTCAGCTATCAGTGTGGGCTAGAACAGGAGCCCGGGAAGCCAAAGCAAGAAACATCTTTCCTGGAGCTGGAGTCATAGTGCAGTGGATCAGGCGCTTGCCTTGCATGTGACTGCTCCAGATCTGATGCTCCGCAACCCATAATGGTCCCCTGAGCACCACCAGGAATAATTCCTAAGTGCATAACCAGGAGTAAGCCCTGAGCTGCACCTGATATGCGCTCCCCCAAATAAAATGAACAAATAAACAAAATGGCTTTCTTAGCCACTGATGGCTCAAACTGGGTTCGATTCCTCCACCCCTCCCAGAGAGTCTGGCAAGCTACCAAGACTATCTTGCCCACATGGCAGAGTCTGGCAAGCTACCCGTGGCATATTCGATATGCCAAAAATAGTAACAAGTCTCACAATGGAGACGTTACTGGTGCCCGCTTGAGCAAATCGATGAGCAACAAGATGACAGTGACAGTGACAGATGGTTCAAAACTGCGGGTTTCTCAACTTAGAATTCTATTCTTATGCATGTTTGTTTCATGTATGGTACTCGTGTATATATGGGGGTTAAGGGAATGAATGAATGAATATATAATCAGAGGCAGGGAAGCTCCTCATCTCTCACTCACAAACAAGGGGACTAAGCAGGGGCTGTGGCTCAGTATAAATGTCTAAATTACTTAAACCAGGATCTGGGGGCCAACAGTGAAGTGAATACAGGCAGCCAACTTCCCCTTCTGAAATTCTTTAGAAAGGAATTGTTTCCAACTCTGGAGGTGGAAGCCAGGGGGAACTCTACAGAACTCATTGCTCTAGAGAGAATTCTTCAGGGTGACATTCTCATTGTGACGCTTGGCCTGGTGACCTGGAAGCCCCTCGCTGTGCCCCCACAGAGGATGCTCTGGTCCTCCGGATGTCCCTCTCCTCTGTGCCGCTGGACCTTGAACAGAGGGCTGTGCTCAGGGTTCCCAAGGTAGTGCCACTTTAACTCTTTCCCAGCCTCATCTTGGGGGTTGCCCGCTTTCTACTTTTACTGAAAAAGCCAGTTTCTAACAATCTTTTCTCTATTAGGGAACTGACAAAGGTGTGGTTGGAGTTCAGGTGCTTAGCTGGTTTTTGCTGTCATTAAACATCTCTTGCACTATAATTAATGTTGATGGTGATGATGGTGATGATGATGATGATGGTGATGATGATGATGATGATGATGATGATAAATCATCTCCTGGAAGCAAGCAATGGTTTCATCTTCTAAACAACAGTGTGGGTTTCCACTCATAGCTGTGCAAGTATGCTGGGAGGCAGGGGTCGGCAAGCGTATGTGTGTGTGTGTGTGTGTGTGTGTGTGCGTGTGTGTGTGTGATAACTTGTTTTTCCCAATTGTCTTGGCTTGTGTTACTCCAGGGGATGCAGGAGACTCTGGATCTGGAGTTTGAGGATCCACAGGGCCAGAAATAAGCCAGCAAGAAAAATGGCTAGTGCCAGGAAATAGACCCTGGCTGCAGGGCCCTATTCTAAGGTCATCATAAGATTGTCTGGACAGTATTGGTTAAGCCTGGAGACAAAGAAGGTAGGCCTTTGGGAGAGGATGCCGCTCGGCCTCTTGGGGAAATGAGAAAACTGAGGCTCTGCTAAAGCAGGGGCTAATGTCCCCAGTTGAAAGTAGTGCCTGATATTCAGGTCTACATGTTCCAACCTGTTTCACTAAGAGGAAAGCCTGAATGCATGGTGAGTTTTCCAAAGCAGAGAGAAAACCTGGAATGGAGACCATGGTTCAAAAATGAAAGATGCATTTCGTCACTAGGAGAGAGAAACCAGACAAACAAAACAAGGGAATAGGAAGGTGGGGGGTCTCATCTATAGAGCAGAGACTGTGAAATGCTGCCCCCAATCAATCATGTAAAGAGAAATTGTAAGACTGCTATCGACATCAGAGTGTGTGGCCCAGGAAGCTGGAGGACCTGGGCTCACCTATTCTTCACCTCTTCCGAGTCCAGTCCTCTGGGTCCGTATAGACAGCGGAAAGTCTGGCAGCTGCAAAGACATTTTCATTTTGTTAAAAATCAAGTATTGTCCACCAGGGGGTGGGGGACTAGAACCAAATTGCCCACTTTTCTGTCTCCTGACATTCTTGCTGATACTTTGGGGAGAGAGGAAGAAAGTGAGAGAGGGGAGAGGATGGAAGAGGAAGGGAATGAGGGCAGGGAAGGAGGAACCTGTCTGTGCCATATGTGTGAGAATGTCCTTTATATGCACACCCCTGCCATCCTGTTCTGATACTGCATTGCTGAGTCTAGCTCTTTCCTACTTCTTCTCACTTCAGAGGTCTCACCAGTGTTCTTTAGGGGGTTTCCTCTAGGCTACAGGAGAAAGAGACAATGTCAGCTGGGATGACTATTTGAGAAGCCCCTAAATTTCCAGGGAAGGAACAAAGGCAGCATCTGACAAGACTACTCTGTACCGTATATCACAGATTAGAGGGGCCACCCATGCAGCCACACAGTAGTGAGAGGGGAACTGAAGCTTTCTGTGACTAGGACACTGCAAACATATCCTTGTTTGAGAGTATGTGTCCTGCAATTCTCAATCTGCATGTTTTTTTTTTTTATCAAAGTCTACATTTTTAGACAATCCCGTAGACTCCAGTAAGCAAAAGATACATAAACAGGCATTTTACAAAAGAGGACTCCAAAGGCCAATTCAACATCATTAGGTATAAAGGAGAGGAAAATGAAGGCCACGGAGAGATACTAAGTCAACTGGATAAAATGAGGAAGCCAGAGAGGGGAGGAAGGAAGAGAGTGAGAGAGGGGAGAGGATGGAAGAGGAAAGGGGTGAGGGTAGGGAAGGAGAAACCTGTCCATGCCACATGTGTGAGAATGTCCTTTACACACACACTACTGGTGTACAAAGTGCTACAGCCACCTAGGAAAATCATTTGTCATTATTTACTAAATATAAAGATGCACGACTGTAGGACCCTGAAGTTTCTCTCCTAGTTGCAGGGATGTGTGGGCTTTGCTGGGAGGAGCACAGCAGAAAGGGGAGCAGGGATACGCAGACAATGGGGTTTAAAATAGCCTCCAGATGGAAACAAGGAGAAGTTCTATCAGCTTAGAGTAGAGACGTGTGCTGTAGCATCTTCATTCAAAGGCTGTCAAACCGCCTTGAAAATTAGTCAATTCTCCCTCCACAGCACCGGGATGAATCACACAAATCACACCGAGCTTTGGTAGACAGAGAACACAGAACACAGAACACAGACGGGCTGACATTCCCAACAGACAAAATGAAATCCTTCTGTTGAAGGAGGCTGGAGTGGTTAGCACAGCAAGCAAAACAAAACAAACAAACACATGCCAGGAAGTGGTGAGGGTGACACTGAGATGCTGGGTGTATGCCGATGGAGGGAGGTTGCGGGATGGGAAGGGGCCCAGACGTTCTGGGCTGTGGCTGTGTCCTCTGTCTTGCTTAGGTAATACTCAGTCACTCAGCTGTCCACCTTAGGGTAATGAATAAAGCTGCAAATCTGTGGTTTTGTGTAGCATTTCTCGGCAGTTTCTGTTGTACAATTGACAAATATATATTTAAAAACCTCAAGGCAAATACAAACCACTTTTTTTATCTTTTTGGGTCACACCCGGCAATGCACAGGGGTTACTCCTGGCTCATGCATTCATGAATTACTCCTGGCGGTGCTCAGGGTACCATATGGGATGCTGGGAATCAAACCTGGGTTGGCTGCGTGCAAGGCAAACACCCTACCCACTGTGCTATCACTCCAGCCCCTTGAACCACTTTTGAGCTCCCAGGTATCAGCTGAGCATGTTCCTACCCCCCGTGACAAACTCCTCCAGAGAGATAGCTAAGAGACACCGTAAACTCTTAGGATCCAATGTGGACCCCTCACTCTGGCCGCCACATTGACACCTTCACAATTTTCTGATTTTGTGAATTGCAGCACCTGCCCATTGTAGAAAACCTGGGACTCATCTGACCTCCTCCCGCCCTGAAGTCCAGTTAGTCCCCAAAGCCAACTACAGTCTTCCTCTGCACAGTGATTGCCTGAGAGCTCACTCTCTGGTTGCCGTGTTCACGTGCATTCTGGCTGCAGTGCTCCCCAGAGAAGGCACACTATGTCACGGATGCTGGGAAATCCCAACCAGCAGAACTTAGGGGACCTTACTTGATGCATGTGGGGTAGTACCAGGGCTCGAACCTGAGGCTTCAGACTTGCAAGGTACTCTGTGACTGACCAATCCCTGTCTCCAAATACTCTTATATATCAAGTTTACTTAGGTCACCTTCACACACACACACACACACACACACACACACACACACACAGATGATGCACAACTACAAAGGATTAATTCAAAAGCACACAGGGAAACTGGATGCTGCTTCTCAACATTCCATTCTCCTGCATTCTCCTGAGTTTCCCTTTGCTTTGGATCGCTGTCTTAGATCACTCACAAGTGAGAAGCTAAAGCCAACCTCCAAGATGAAGTTTGATAGTCACACTGCTTTGCATTTATTTATGCAGATAAATTGAATTTCCACATTTTTTAAAAGTCATCTGACTTTTATCCTCCCTTCTCATTTCTTGAAGAAATACACCCTCTGCTTATACTTTCTTTGCCCTTTGAAGGGCTCTAGCTCTATGCACATGGCACGCCCTCGGTGCACACAGCAACCCCTCTGTGCACACGGCATCCCCTCTGCACACCCTCTATGCACGTGGCTCCAGAGTTCACCAGCCTCCAGGAATCATCCAAAGAAGCTCCTGCTTCAGTGGGGAGATGAGGGTATAGCTGGAGGAACAGCACTGTGTCCTTAGAACTGCCTTTGGGGAGAGCATGTCCGGGGAAAGGAGGACAGCAGGGGACCCGAGATAGAAGCCTGGAGGAAAGACAGGAAAGAGGGTGAATGTGGGAGCCGGATGTGAGACCTGTATGTCAGCCATGACTGCCCAGTGCCCACCTCCCTTTCTACACTCAAACCAGCTCCCAGAAGACATGGAGGCAGCCATCACCTTCTGACAGAGAGAGAAGTTGGGAGAAAGAACATTTAGAAAAACCACCTCCTGTGGAAAGATTATTCTCAAGGTACAGGATTACAACTCAGGGTTTCAAATTACTCTCTTACTGCAAAGGGTATCCAAGAAGGAGTTGGTCCAAGTACCGGCCACAATGCCTCTTGTCCTGCCCCTTAAAAGCTGTGAAGAGGGCAGAGCAATAGTGCAGTGGGTAAGATGCTGGCCTTTTATGCAGCTGGCCTGGGTTTGATCCCCAGTATCATACATGGTCACCCCAGCCCCATAAAGTCACCCCTGAGCTCAAGGATCACTCCTAGTGGGGCTCAGGGGAGTCCTGGGGTGCTGGGATCAAACCAGCAAGCACCTATCCTACTGTTTTATCTCTGACCCTCAACAGAGGAGCGAGCAAGAGTGAGGAGACCATAACATGCATGTAGAGACAGAGATGCCATGGCTGTACTGTCTCTTCCCAAGACTCCCCATAACTGGGCATGCTGAAGGGCCCTAGGGCGCTGGGGACAGGGGTGGCTGCATATCCCAGAATAGGAGGAAATTCTTAGCTCTGCTGGTGGCACAGAATCCTGTGGTTATGTAGAGCTGAGCAGGACCACTGGGGACACCTATCTGTGGTCTCCGGTGGGGGGCCGTGCTGGGGTGTTTGTCTACAGAACTTGGAGTGGGGAATGGACAGCAATATGTAATGTTGTTTTTTCTCATCACCTATCTATCATGATGAATGACTGGGGCAGCTGGTGGTAAAGTGTGGAAAGCAAACTATTCTCTACGTCGGCCCTAGGGATTTCTAGGAAGGGAAATGGGGCTGTCCAGGAGTCCCAATGTGGTCCCTTGTGGCTGTGGAGCTGGGTGGGGATGCGTCAGGGTAAGTGCAGGTGCGGCGGGACAGGAAGGCCTGAGCTAGCTCAGGAGGTGGCCTCTGAGTCCTTCTCTCAGTACTGAGAGGGTCCTGGGTGACCCTGAATTCTGCAGTGCTGAGGCTCTGAAACACAAACAGGGGATCTCCACCCGCTTCAACTGGACCCTACACCTCCCTAGACTCCTGGATCCTCAGCAGTCCCTACCCTCCTCTGTGGCCCTGCCCTGGTAGGCATGAAGGGGCCTGAAGCCCTGAGCTCCAGGAGATGTGTTGGAATCATGGGATCACACCCCTGCCTGTCAGCCACCAGGTCTTTGTGGATCTGAATGAATGGATCTAAATCCACTGTTCATGGGTCTGAATCCTCTCACTTCATGGGTCTGAATCTGCTTGATTCATGGGGCTGATTTACTTGCTGTCTGGACCTGAATCCACTCACTCAGTCTGAATTGATTCACTCCCTGTGTCTGAATTCATATGCTCTGGTCCTCTCTGTGGACTGGGGCAAGAGCGAGGGTCTCAGCTCCAGACACCGTGTTCCTGGGCCTGGGGTTCAGGAGGTGACCCAGACTGGACCTCAGAGCAGGTTCAGAGACCCCAAATGATGGTCTTCAAAGCTGGTATCCCAGATAAAAGGTAAATAAAGATGAACTGAAGACAGAAACAGTCAAGGAGCCGGCCCAGGGCCTGAGCGTAACTCACTAGGCCACGTGCTATGTGCCTTGGGTGCTGGTGGTCCCTGTGGGGACCGATGGGCCCCAAGGCCACTGAAAATGCCCTTCTGTGATGCCCCATCCACTGTCCCCTGATGGACTCGACTCTGCTTCATCTTGGCCTAGGGCTACCTCGTGGCGCTGCCCACTCCTCTGTGTCCAGAGTGTAGAAGTCAGAGCCTCACTGTGGCTGGGAAGCACAGGGAGCAGTCACAGGGGCCTCTTTCTCTGATTCATCTCTCTTCTTGCTGCCCTCTGTGCCCCTTCCCAGACACCCTGCACAGCGCGAGCTGCTCACTCCTTGAATGGACCTGGCTCTTGGCCAGAGCCCAAGACTGGACTAGCCCTCCCCAACCCTCCCCTCGTCCAGGGAAATCAGGGCATCAGGAGACACACGGCAGGATCTGCTCCCGAATCCCCAGAGCTTCCTATGAGAAGGATGCTGAATTCACAGTCCTCCCAGTCTCAGCAGCCCATTTCTGAGCGACAGTGTGGTTTTGGAAATCTATCCTTTGGCAGCTCTGTCCCCATCCTCTGATGGGAAGGTCCCTTGAGATATTCAGGATCACCTTCTCTGCAAAGCCAAGTCCCTTCAGTGCCTGCTTACTGCGGTCTGGGATATCCCAAATCATGGACCAAGTTTCTGTGTCTTGAGTGTGGGGGGCTGTGTCCCAACTCTGCATGATGGAGAGTGACTGAGCAAGCCTACAGTAAGACAGACCGAGGTCGCCTTCTCCTGGAGGGTAAAGGAAGGGCCATAAACCCAGAAACAAAGCCTGGATCAGGGAGAGAAGCCAAACCTTCTTGATGGTTTCACCTCACACAGTGGGCGGATGGGGTCTGGTCTTCTGTGAATATTTGTACACTTTCTTAGTTTAAAAAAAATGCTCAACTGGATGGAAGGGGACCATCAAGCAGAGCATTCTGGAGCGGGGGGGACAGAAGCCAGGATGGAGGCGACAAGGCTGTCTGTCTATCTGGGACCATTTCATACAAGCAATTCTTCCTGCGGGAGATTTGGATTCTCTCCATAAGTCTTCCTTCCCCTCTGCCCTTTGTAAGCCACAAAAAGAGACAGAAATTTCCTCAGACTCTCTTGTGTGAAGTGCGGAGCTATTGCAAGTGGTGTCCCTCAGGCTCTCACCCCAAACCTGTCCACTGTCCCCGTGATTCCTTGCGGCTCAGGGAAGAGCAGGCTTTTCTTTCACAAGTCAGTGCTCTTGCTACTCTGATATTTTCCTCTATTTTGTTGTCATATCTGCTTTTTGTTTTGTTTGGAGGCCACGACCAACAGTGCTCAGAGCTTACTCCTGGCTCTGAAGTCAGAAATCACTCCTGGCGGGGCTCAGGGGACCTTCTGTGATGCTGAGAATTGAACCCTGATCAGCTGCATGCAAGGCAAGTGCCTTACCCACTATACCACGTCACCAGCCCTCCAACATTGTCCTCTTATCCTTTCCCTTAATGCCCATGGGAAGAGAAGGATATCGCCACTTGATGGCCTCATATTTATTTGATCTAGTCCTAACTCTTAGTATTGGTGTTTTAGAACTAATGTGATGTGTGTGAAGAAGTCTCTGAGTTTCAAAGGCCCACTATGGTGCTTTCTCTAACCTACTGTACTCAAATGTACTGTTTGAGTACAAGTCTCAAACACAATAACTTGAGATACAGCAGCTCAGTGGAGGTGGAAATGTATTTATTTTTGTTTCAGAAGGTAGATGAGGATCCAAAGCTATAGTATAGTGGGTAAGTTGCCTTTCATGCAGTTAACCTGGGTTTGATCCCAGGCATCCCATATAGTCCATGGACCACTGCCAGGAATAATTCCTGAATGCAGAGCCAGGAGTAACCTCTGAGTTGGCCAGGTGTGGCCCAAAATAAAATGCACTGTAGTACTGTAGCACTGTCATCCCATTTTTCATCGATTTTCTCAAGTGGGCACCAGTAATGTCTCCATTGTGGGACTGTTGTTACTGTCTTTGGCATATCGAATACGCCACGGGTAGCTTGCCAGGCTCTGCTGTGCAGGTGGGATACTCTCAGTAGCTTGCCATGCTTTCCGAGAGAAATCAAACCCAGGTCGGCCGTGTGCAAGGCAAACGCCATACCCTCTGTGCTATCACTCCAGCCAAAATAAAATTAAATAAATAATATTTTTTTAAAAAAAAATATTAGTGAATCACAATGGGGTACAGTTACAGATTTACAAACTTTCGTGCTTGCATTTCAGCTATACAATGATCGTGTACCCATCCCTCTACCAGTGCCCATTCTCCACCACCAATGATCCCAGTATCCCTCCCACCACCCTGCCCCCACCCCCACCCCACCCTGCCTTTTAATTAAAAAAAAAGAAGGTATGTGATGTGTGTCTGATGGAGTGATCCTGAAACCATAGCTTTGAACTCTGCTTACAGAAAAGCTGCTCAGGCACTTACTATCGCATCAATATCCCAAACACCATGGAGGAAGTCATATTCATTTCTTCCATCTGATGTGGTACCTCTCTCCTCCTTTCTCGGTCCAGCAGCCCTCAAAAAGTACCATATGCAATCCTAATGGGCTTAGTTACTGAAACTAGAAGAGAAAATATTGGTGAAAACTAAAATGTTCTCCTGCTTGGTTGCAGCACTGGGATACAAATTCCAGAGACTCTTTAAGGCGAGTAACAGGAAACTATGAAATGATTTGTACCCTCAGGATGAATGAGTGCTGGGGCTACGTTGCAGGTCTTGAAGAAATCCCACAGTAAAAGTCTGAGACAATCCTGTGACTCCACTGGTCTTTGCAAACCGTAGACAAAAGCAGCTCTGTTATTCTCACGCTTCTTGCTCAGTCTTATCTTCCATGGGAGGCTGAGGGGTTCCCGGCATTCTCCATGGAAAACTCTACTTTCTCCTCACTTAGGAAGTACAGTAATAACTGCAGCTCACATGTATCCCTTGCCGCAAACACAGTCGAAGAAATTTTGATTCAGAAATCCATTATACAGGGTCAGGGCCAGGAAATAAGTCCCAACATGCCCTAAATTCTCTAGTAATCATATACCATTTTTAAAAGGAAGAATCAGTGCAAAGGAGTCAGCCCACAGTACAACGTCCGAGGAAGGGAACCTTCCGTGGAATTTATTTTTCATTCAATTTGTGCTGGGTGCTCTGGAGTCGGGTAAAAGTTATCAGTTTCCTGCAGTCTTCATTCCTCGTCTCATCCTTTCCCCCCTCCTCCCAGCCACGTCTTTTGAATATGAAAAGCCATGTTCCATGTTTAATGTATTCTCCCTGAAAAACCTTTAAGGCCATCTTCATAAACACAGCCATTTCTTATTTAATAAACAATCGCTGTCTCATTAAATGTAAATTAGTTCTTTATCCTTAGCTCTGTTTGTTGAATCTATTACTTACTGTGTTTACCAATTGCGTTTCCGTTGGCTCCAAAGCTTTCTGTAAACTACTCATAAATATCCAGTTGAAATGAAGGCACTTTTTCTACACGGAAGCACCTGCGACAGCACTTTCTATGAGCCCCTCTACTTAAGGCTGGCACTGTCTTGCTCTGCCCCTTAAGCTGACAGATCCCATGGTACGTAAAGAGCTCAGCAGGTTCTCTGGCACCATGGAAGACCACCTGGGGTCTTTGTTTCTCAGAACCGGCCATGTTCACCTTCCTGGACAGCACCGTGGGGAAAAGCTAGTACTTGGGAGAAATGTCATCTTTGAAAAGAACAAGCGCAGTCAGTCTCTGGCTAAGGAGAAATGAGTTCTTGGTGGTATAGCGGCAACATTTGGCGCTTTGATTTGCTCAGTCCTGGCCTGTCCAAGTTGTTGGGCTTCCAGGTCACCGAGGAAGGCCCATCTGTTCCAGCAGGCTTTCCCTGATTAGAGAGGACGCTTGGCAAACAGAGGCTCAGATAATGGATATTTGAATATTTTTGTAATTTCCATGCTCGTGCCTAACAGCTTAGCAGTTGGCCCAACGTTTAAAGAAAATGGATAATAATCATGACTAATGTGGCAATTTCCATTCAGAAATTTCAAATAGTGCTTAATTAAATCTTGCAATAACATCTGGAAGCAAAGGTCCACCCCGCCCACGCAATCGTGAAGGAGAAAGACCCCGTGCATGGTGAACGGGACCTGCAGGGGCTCACCATGGGAAGACCTACCCAAGCACCACAGCTTCAACTTTGCTTCTAGAACTTTCTCCACACCCGACCACTCCCATGGAAACTATCTTGGGACTGGCAGAAGCTCTTGGCACTCTTTACTTTTTTCTGTTACTCCCTGGTTGACAGTTCGGTGACATCGTTTTGGAAGCTGTTTTCAACCCTGTCCTGGTTAAGAGATGGCTGCTATGCTTGGGTCCAACCAATGGCCACTGGCTGACCGTCTGGGACATCGCAGAGCTAGTCCTAGGTGGTAGACAATTCTCCATCAAAATCTGGCCCAAAGGAAGGAGCCTGTGGACACTTATTTGAATTTTCAGAACCTTCAATATAGCAAACTTCCTTCCTTCCCTCCTCGTTGTAGTGCTCCACGCCTAGCTCCCTGTTAATACTCAAATTTAAGAATCCTAATATCTGGGGACTCCTGGAGTTCTTGTAGGTGGGAGCGCTGTTTTATCCATCAGACACTAGATCCCCCTAAAAGTCCCCCCACACCCCTTAAAGATTTCTATAAGTTTATTCCCAAGATTTTATGATTTTATCTGAACTTGGCCTAGGACGTCGGGTCATCATTTCCAGTCCAGTAACCTTTTGCTTCAGCTTGGCGAGTGGATTTTTCCTCTGTTCAAATCCAAATCTATTTTTATTCCTTCATTCCCATAGGAGAGCAGGCGGGAGGTGGCGTGATCAAGCAATTTGTCAGTATCCTTCTATTCATTATTCCTATCACACAAGAGCTGTCTCCGAGCCCCCGAGCCCCTCAACCCCCCGGCCTTCTGTTATAACCTTTCTTCTTCACCCACATGTCTCATTTCCCCATTCTGTAAAATCAGGCAAATAAGATTTCCCCTTTACCCCTGGGAAAGTTCCAAGATTGATAACACGTCAGGAAAAAAAATGATGGGATTTATTAGAATTTTACAATATTCTGTTTAAACAGAGAAAGAGTCCAGAGAGAAAAGAAATTCAGGGATCGCTTTCTCTGAAGTCCTATTTTGAAGGCAGACCTTCCCCTCTTATTGTGATTTGATTTCCTTGGTTTGGGTCCACTCTCATCTCAAGCCTTTTTCTAAAGGTCCCGACTAGTCCCTGGAGGACAGAAGACACAGAGAAGGGCAGAGGCTGGGCAGAGAAGGATGAGTCAGGAATCTCAGCCCGGGGACCCAATGCTGTCACACTGTCTTATGATGAATGAGGGGAGAGTCTATTTCTCATCTGGAGTGAGGCGGGAGGAGAAGGGGAGAGAACGATGCCCCAGAAGTCTCAAGCCGATCCATCTTGAAGCAGATAAACTCTCGGAAGCTGCAGAGTTTGGAGGAGAAGAGAGGAAGAACTGAAGAATGAAATTCATTATAGGAAGGATAATCTCAGGAGGAAGTAAAATATGTCAGCAGCACCCAAGACTGGAGAGTGGGGAGAGGGTGGGGAATTTGTCTGATGGTACTTGTCAGCTGCTAAACCAGGCTTGTCGGTGACAGAGGGGCAACCACACCTCCTCTGCCTGCAGGCCTTCCCACAGAATTCTGAAGGGGGGCTGGGCAGAGCAAGGGGGGTTGGTGGTGAAAGTGGTCAGGGGGTCTGAGGAGGTGACCACCTTAACCTGATCCCACCATGTTCCCTTCTCTGTTTTGTTCGGGGACCACCCCTCCACCCCCAGTGATGCTCAGGGTATGTTCCAGAATCACTCCTGGCAGGACCCAAGGGACTTCTCAATGGAGTGTCACGGATTGAACCTGGCTTGGCCAAGCAAGTGCTGTTTCTGTTGTGCAGTCTCAGACCCCTGTTCCTTTCCCTTAGACTCTGCAGAAGGTCCCTATAGAAGAAGCAAGATTCTGGGCAAGACATTGCCTGGCATGGTTCTCTCTTGCCAAATGGTCATACCCTGTCCATTTCCTGATGTTCTCTGCCTCATCACAGTCTGGCCTGAAACTGGCAAACAAATGGTTTAGAGAGCCTCTTCCTACCACTTCAATCATGCTGGGTGGATTGAAATTCTCTTAGTCCTGCTTATATGCCTGGCACCAGCTGCCCCCGGCTTCCTCTGCTCCCCGTACTGCAGACCCAGTCCATGCCCCCACCTCCACCTCAGCCCCCAGCAGATGATTCCGCCAAATCTGGGCATGGGGAGGGGGCAGGGCTTGCTGTTTTCATCTCTGGCTTGATTCTCAGCCCCAGAGTGATCTTGGGCAAATCACTTTCACCTACCCAAGACTCAGTTTCCCTATCTGCAAGGCTGAGATAATAGCGACCTCCCTCCTGTGGGAATCCACAAGGCTTAATTAATTAATGTTTGGCAAAGCTTCCGAGACCTCTGCCTGAAAGGATCCATATGAGTGCAAATTATTATTATATCACTGGAGCCTTAACTCCAATTTTGCTGCCGAGGCTAATGACTTTCTTTTCGGGGGAAGAAAGAAATATTCATTTTAATGCCAAGTAATTCATCAGGTAGTGTGTGTGTGTGTGTGTGTGTGTGTGTGTGTGTGTGTTTTGTGGAGGGGGAAAAGGGGTGGGGTTAGGCAGGGTACCATTTGTCAGGGGCAGATTGTAAGGAAAGCTTCCTGCCTTGCCATCTTGCCTGGGCATCTGCTCTGCCAGCTCCCCACCCCTGCCCCCTTCCTTCCCTCTCTCTCTGCAGGAGGAGCCTGAGTTGGCCAGCGCCAGGCCTCTGCTGAATGTGCCTTTGATTTCCCTGAGCTGGGGGGTCTCGCCCCCACACTAAGCCCCCTTGGATGCTGCTTTTCAATCAGACCTTCAGCTCCCCACTCCCTCCTTGGGCTTAGCAGAGAAGCCAAATGCCGAGTAATTTTCAGAAACTAGACTTCATGCAATGCCGTTGAATTGATTTCAAATACGGGGGCACCTCCTCTATGAAAAGCACCAAACTAACTTCCTAGATCCCTCCTTGTCTCTAGACAATGGCCAGTGTTGTCTGCCGGGATGGAGTGGTGGCTGAGGTAGTGTTCCTTCCCTCCCTGCCTGCCTGTCTGGGGGCTTCAGGAAGGCCCCTGCATGTCCGGAGCTGAGATTTTGGGGGGCCACTTCAGACCACCTGCCAGTCCTCATGCTGTTTCTCAAGACAAGTTGCTGCAGGTGTATCTGAACTGTGTCCCCGGGACAGACAGTGCTACTCTTTCCCCAGTGCTCACCCTCTGCTTTGGACAGGATGGGTAGTTGTTGCTCTGTCCAGGAGCACTGTGCCCTGGGTCTGTGCATGAGTTCACAGTGGGAGGAGTATCATGTCTCAGCCCTGGCTGCAGCTCCTGGGATTCCAGGGTGAGGGCTGACAGCTCTGGGCCTAAATAAACTGTGGACTAGAGTCCACTTTACGCCTCAGCTTTGCCCTCTCTGTGCAGTGGTCCGGGCCACTTGGCTCTCACCCGCACTCACACCCTGCTCCCCTCTCCTAGCCCTGCTTCCCACATGCAGCCATTCTCTGCTCAAGAATGTCCCTGGCATGCACATCCCTTCCACATTCACATACATGTGCACATGCCACTGCATGCTTACCCACAGTACATGCAAATGTACAATACACAGAAATGCATGCACTCATAAGTACATGCACACAACACACAAATGTACACACAAGACACACAACATACAAAGGGACACACATATACATCTGCATACACAACACACAAATACATACATTCACAAATACCTATGCACACAGAACGCACATACTGCACACATATGTACATGCTCACACACAAGTAACATGACACACAACACAAATGCTCACACTCACACGTGTAAGTCACATGACACATAGCACGAATGTACACATTCACACATATAATACACACCACACAACAGTACAAATTCACACAAGTCACAGTACACAATACAAATGTGCATACTCACATTTGCATATGCCTACACAACACAAGTCACATCACACCCAAAGAAACAAGCACAGAGGTGTTCACATACACACACACACACACACACACACACACATACTGCATGCGCCAAGCCTCGGCTACAAGCTCTGATGAATTCATTCCTTGCCCCTGGGACTTAAATGGTGCTGAGAGACATGCCACCCATCCTGGTGCTTCCACATCTGCTTGGGACATGCCACACCTGTGCTGGAGTCCCCCAAATCCTGAGTGCTTAGGGGAAGTCTTGTGGGTTCCTAGGGGGCAGCAGCCAGCCTCCCTAGGGGTATCCCTCATTTCCTCTCTCCCCAGGATGAAGCGACACCCTGCTCATTTCCTGAACATGCCTGCTCCTCTCTCCAGGGCCTTAATTCCCATGTTAATTCCACTTTTCATCTGGAAAAATTTCAGCCCAGAAGCTGGTCCATGTGTCGTGTATCCTGGCCCCTTGGCTCCGTCCTCAGACATTTCATGAGGTCCCCAATTCCAGTGTGTCACACTCCTCATGAAAGGCATGCCACTGCGACCTCCCTGGGGACTGCCTGAAGCATATGCCCTGTGCTGGGCTGAGCATTTTGATTTTCAGGATTCCTTCCCCTTCCGGTCTAAGGTCATCTTGAAAACAGTGCCTGGACCTTAACTGGGACTCATTATTAAAGCATGTGGGAGCAAATAATGGCTTTTATGTTCCATTTGTTTAGAGCACAAGTTAGACATTTGATGCATTTTGTTTGGGGGGGGGGGCGACACCCAGTGGTCTTTAGGGCTTGCTCTTGAGTCTATACTCAGGAATCATTCCTGATCAGCTCTGGGGACTATATGAGATGCCAGGGATCAAACCCCAGTCAGCCGCACACAAGGCAAGCGTTCCAGCTCCAATATTTGATGTATTTTGCAGATGTGCTACAGAACCAGCGAAGGATTTGAGGTAGGACTCTGAGTCCCGAGGTCTCTGCATCACTCCTGAGAGATGCTAGCCACCGCCTTGGCCGCCACTGCCTAGAGACTGCCCCACCCACGCCAGACAGATGTTTCAGTGACTCTCAGCAACTCAAGATTCTCAAAGGGGAGTCTTATTCCTTTGTGCAACTCAGGATGCCCCTTTTCCTCCTGCCCTCAGTCCCATACACCCCCAAGCTTCAGTGTGACTTGTCTGTCCACAACACCCAAGTGGAGAGCAGGAGACTGTGACAAGTCTCCAAGACAAGACAGTATTGTTGAAAATCTATTTCATGGGTGTCCGGTGTGTGCTCTTAGCATCATTCCCTTTGAGACAACCATCCCACGCCTCATGGCATTGTCTGTGATAAGACTTCTGGGACTGGGAGAGATTAAACATTTGGGGGACTCCTCTGGTGCCGCCCTGACAGAGCTCCCATGGCACCGCTCGATTGACAGAGGCATTTGTCTGATCCTGCAAGCACAAGGGTCTTCCTTGCAGGACTATTACACATTCCTTAAGAGCAGGGGAAGAAAGACAAATCGGAAATGCCTTGCTTCTCCTTGTTTGCAGCTTTCTCAAGTGGGAGGGAGTCTTGGTCTCCCTGCAGGGTGTGTGTGTGTGTGTGTGTGTGTGTGTGTGTGTGTGTGAGAGAGAGAGAGAGAGAGAGAGAGAGAGAGAAAGAGGAGAGAAAGAGGAGAGAGAGAGAGAGAGGAGAGAGAGATACTGCAGGGACAGGCAGGAATGCGGCAGGAGAGCCAAATTGCTGCTTCACTCATCATCCACGCAGTGTGAGTCTCGAGCTTTTCCGGGCTGACCCTCTTTTCTCGGCCATTCTGTTAATTGAGCCAACCATGCCAACTCCTGAAATGCAAGAACAGGTTTGTCAGCAGGGGGAAGGCACCTTGTGCATCGCAGCCAAACGCAGCCCAACTTTAAACCTATTAATAAAACCCTTAAAAGGATCATATTGCTGTGCAAAGTGTGAAGGGGCGCTGCTCTTGCGCGGGTGGTCTTTTTCCTTTTTATGGAGCTGTAAGCCGTGTTTTTAAAGGGAGAGCACCGAAGCAGGGGACACGAGAGACTTTTATAGCCTGCAGCCCCTTGTTTGCAGATTACTTTGCGAAGATGCTCAGTAGAATATCAATTGCCTGTGATTAGAAGTCCCGCCAGGTACTGCCTTGCCTGGAAGAGGTTTTAGAAGTGGGGGCTGTGCCTCTGAGAAGCTGCACATCTCAGATTTGGAAAGTGGCTCAACTGAAACATCACCTTGGCAGACGTGGGCAGGGATGAGGAGAACATGAGTCCATCACTGGGCAGGGGTATAGGCGTGGGCAGCAGGAAGGAAGAAAAGCCTCCACCCTGGCTGCCCTCTGCCTCTATAGGAACAGCTGTGTGGCTACCTGGTGCAGGGGAAGGATGGAGTCCATGCAGCAGAGGAGGAACCTGGAATCTGGGTAGAGATTTGTCAAAGAATTCCCTGTACGCCATATATTGTAGTCCTCCTCCTCCTCCTCCTCCTCCTCCTCCTCCTCCTCCTCTTTCTCCTCCTCCCCCTCCTTTACCTCCTCCTCTTCCCCCTTCTCTTCTTCCCCTCCTCTTCCCCCTTTCTCCTCTTCCTCATTTTCCTCTCCTCTTTCTTCGCCTTTTCCTTTTCCTTCTCCTCCTCATTCTCCTTCTCCTCCTTCTTCCCCTCTTTCCCCTTCTCCTCTTTCTCCTTCTTCTCCTTACTCCTCCTCCTCCTTTTCCCCTTCCCCTCCTTTTCTCTTTCTCCTGTTCCTTCTCCTTCCCCCTTCCCTTCCCTTTTCTCTTCTACCACCATTACCTTTTTCTCCTCCTCCTCCTCCTTTTCCCCCTCCTCCTCCTCCTCTTCCTCGTCCTCCTCCTCCTCCTCCTCCTCCATCAGAATCTTCAAGATATTCTCCAGGACATTGTGAAATAGGTTGAAAACTCCCATTTCCTTCCCTGCATTTCTTTGCTGGCACCACAAGTCCTCTTTGTTCCTTGTTCTGTCTGTCATTGCCTCACTGATGCCTTACAGAGGACAGACATGTCAGTTTCTTCCCAGCTCTCACCTAGACTCATCTCTCCCTCTCTCCCAAATGTCTCAAGACAGCCCAGCAGGTAGTGTGTTAGACTTGCACGTGGCCTATCTGAGTTTAGTCCTCAGCACACTGTATGTTTCCCTTGAGTACCACAAGGAATTATCCCTGAGCACAGAGCCGAAGTAAGCCCTGAGCATTGCCAGGTATGATTCCCACCCAAAATAGAAGTCTCCGTCTCAGGGATTACTTGATGCCTTTCTTCACCAGAGATGCATCTTCTCTTCCCACAGACGCACTGTGGGAAATCTTGGTTCTGCTGTGTATTGCTGGGCAAGCGGTTCAGCCTCATGGTGCTTGAAATGAGTGATGTCTTGGTAGGACCAGCAGTAAGCAACTCACTAGTTCCTTGTAAGAGGCATGGTGCATCAAACAGCACCTGGCATCCATGGGTTTCTCAATAAGCATGAACTGTTAAGTAACTAATTTACCACATTTTTAAAAATATGAGACAGAAGGGGAAGAAGTGGCATCAGTAGTGTCCCCAGAGCCTTCTCAGTGGCTCCATGCTCTGTCCCTGAAGCCTTACACATAACCCCGTGACCCAGGATGTCTACCTGGAATCAGGAGGCTTTTTAGGAAATGGATTAAAGTTATCCTCGCAGGTTCAAGGTCTCCTAAGTAGGAACGGAGCCAAGAACTGCCCTGACACCCACACACTTAAGCCGCCTTAATGCTTCACGTGGGTGGGTGGGTGGAGACGCCGTTCTGGGAGGAAGAGTCCATGATTCCTGATTCCAGGGAGTGGGAATATTTGGGAGTCACTAAGTCTTCCTGCAGGATGTCAGAAAAGGTCAGGAGAATTGAGAGGTGCTGGGGAAGAACGCAGGATGCCATGACAAAGGGGGTCCCGACATCCCCTCTCTGTTGCCAGTGCCCAACTCATGGCTATTGTCTGGGACTTGGACTCTTGACTCAAAGCAACAAGATCCTGAGTTTGGTCCCCAAAACAAGCAGGGTCCCCGGATCCTATGGGTATAGCCCTGCAGACCCCAGCATCACTGAGCACTGAGCTATGAGGCCTGCAGACAGATTGAGAGCTACCATGAGTGGCCCTGGGTCCCCAGAGCACATGAGGATGATCCCTATCCAAAAAAGAAAGCTAAAAGGCCCAGATTATAGTAAGTACATGGGTAGGGTGAGGGTGCTTGTCTTGCCCAACACTATGTTTGGTCCTCTGACCCCTATCAGAAGTGATCCCTGAGCATAGAGTTAGGAGTAAGTCCTGAGCACTGCCAGGTGTGCCCCCAGCTAACAATGATAATGATGATGATGATGGTGATAATAATAATAATAATAGTAACAGTAACAGTAGTTAGTAGTAACATGGAGCCAAAGAGATAATACAATGGGGAAGGCACTTGTCTTGCATGTGGCTGACCCAGGTTCCATCTCTGGTACCTCATAAGGTTCCCTTAACCCCACCAGGAGTGATCCCTGAGCTCAGAGGCAAGAGGATGCCCTGAACATCACTGAGAGTGACCTATAAACAAAACAAAAACAATAACAACATTAATTTCGGGGCCCTGGAGATGGCTCAGGGGATTATTCTGCAGACCTTGCTTGTGCTAGTTCCGGAGTTTGATTCCCAGTCCTATATGGGCAGCATAGCACCTCTAGGCCTGAGCGCCATCCTCACTCCCAGTCCCAGTACTGCAGCATTGGTTCCGTTGGCTGAAGCAACTGATGCTAAGTAAATAAAAGTATTCAAGTTTAAAGGAATGAATGAATGGTTTTAGGCTACCACTGGCTCACCCAGCATGAAGGTGCACCGAGTTGTGTCCTAGAGAGACCAGTGTGGGGCGCCCCCTGCTGTCCAGACAGCGCGGGTCAGGTGCAAAGCGGCTTGGTGCGGGATAAGGACTCTGAGCTGCCAGTGTCTTCCAGGACACAGAGAAGTCCCTGATGTCCTCGGGGATGGGACAAGCCTGGCTCACAGTATGTCCCCAGAACTGCCCTTTCCCCCACCACCCGCCCAGCTTTCTGATACACAGAGCTATTGACTTTTTGGCAAGGCCAAAGCTCTGGCTTGTTCTCCAAAAGGGGTATCCCCAGACACCCCCGCCCTGCTCCCTCCCTCCCTCCCTCCCTCCCTCCCTCCCTCCCCCACACCCTCCCCCCGCCCTCCCCGGCCACAGTGCCGCCCTCCGTGGTCGCCGTATCATTAAATATACCTC
>JASTTN010010872.1:43461-86669 GCA_030324115.1 Sorex maritimensis
CCTCCCTCCCTCCCTCCCTCCCTCCCTCCCTCCCTCCCTCCCTCATTATTGCTTCCATTCAGCCGGGTCACCCCGAGGCTTCCTTCCCTTTGTCTTCCCTCCCTCCCGGCTGGCTGTGCTTTCTGATCTTCCGTGTGACGAATTTCGGCTGCCAGGACTGTTCCTGTACAACGTGCTCTTTCCCTTCGGCTGCCTGTACTCGCCATGAAAGACGGCTCGGCACCAGCTCCTGAATCGAAATGCACCGGAGACAAACAAAGCCAGCAGTGCCGACCGCCCCGCCCAGCCTCTGGGAGTTTAAAAAAGCCCCTGTCGCCCTAGAAATGAGGCTATTAAGGTGTGACACCATGCAGGCTGGCAGGCAGCGGCTTTTAAACTGCGGCAGAGCCCAATCAAGAGCAGATGAAAACTTCAGGGTTTCAAGATAGCCAACTCTTGTGCTGATGAAGGCGAACGTGCCCGGACGCAGGAGGAATGAGAAGCAGGCTTCCGGCTAGCGCTCAGCAGCTTGGCCCCCGAGCTCTTACACCCCATGGTCACCTCCTGTCGCTCCAATTCTCATTCCTCCTTCCCTCCCGTCCACCAGAGCCACACAGCAGGGCTCAGCACCGAGGCAGTCCACAGCTCAAGTGCAGTTTAGCAAGGGGGTACTCGCCCCATCTCCACACCCCTGCTTCCTGGCAAGGCCCTGGGAATCCTAAACTGGTAGCAGCCCCCAGCTGGGATGCCAGCAGAACAGCTGCCGAATTCCAGCCTTGGGGTTGCAGGCAGCCCCGCTTGGTTTGCGCATCTTGAAATAGGATTTGACCCGCCAGCTTGACTTGGGAGCCAGGAAAACCGGGCTTGAAACCCGTCTGCTGATTTGTCCTGGCATCCCCAAGTCGCAGTTTGCTCATTTCCAAAGAGCCTGCCTTTCAGAACAGATGAAGTGTTTTCTCTCCCAGTAGCAAGCGAGCCTGCGTGGTATTTTCAAATGACAAGAAAACCAGCCCAGGCAGGGGCTCCCACCTGGGCGTCATCGAGGGCTTCTTTCTGCTGCAGGCATCAGAGCTGCCTTTAAAGGCAGAACCAGAAATGGGGCATTTTGTGGAGACTTACCTGGCTGACTACCGTATTTCACCTAATATGCACTGCCCCTTTTGTAAGCATCTTACCCTGTTTTTTTTTTTTCAGTAATACCCGAAATGTTTAAAAAAACATTAAACATTTTTTTAATGTTCACAATGGTTGCAACCCCCACATTTTTTGTTTTTTAAGAAAAGAAATTAAAAAGTCATAAAATCTGCCAGGATTGCCTGGCGAGGTGGAGGCAAGTAGAAATAGTTCCAGCCAACAGAAGGCTGCTCTGTCATTCAATATTTTTCTCCCTCCCAAACTCTCCTGAATTGGGCTTATACTCTAAAACCAACCTTTGTCAGGATGATGAGAGACATTTTTTGGTAAAGATTTGAAAACTGTGAAGGGAGAGTACAAGGGTTAAGACACTCACCTGCCTGTGGCAGCCCTGGTTTGATCACTGGCATCTCAGTTAGTTCCCTGAGGATGACCAGGAGTGATCCCTGAGTGCAGAGCCAGGAGTAGCACCTGCACACAGTCGGGCATGTCTCCCACCCTCCCCATCCCATAAGAGTCAGGAGCTAAAGGCTGGCGGCTGAGTCCTCACGGGATCTTCCCAAACATGAAGTTTGCTGAGGTATAAGAGGTTCATTCCTAGAAACCTGGAAAGAGACTCCCTGTTTCTCCTTTGGGACAGTGGGCGTGGCTCATCTGGGGCTACCACAGCAGACTGATTGTTGCTTAGCACATGAAGGTGGCTGGATTCTCTCCTTTTTTTGTTGTCATGGTTGCTATGGTTATTGTTGCAAGGGTCACTCCCAGCAGTGTGCAGGGGCTCCCAGAGCCACTCCCAGAGATGCTAGGGGCCACACAATATTGGATTCAACACAGGGCCTCACCTGAGCAAGGTACATGCTCTACCACTTGAGTTGATTCTCTGGCATTTTATCTTTTATTTATTTGAGTTGGGGAGCACACCCAGTAATGCTCAGGGGTTATTCCTGGCTCTGCACTCCTGGCAGTGCTTAGGGGACAATATAGGATAATGGGCACAAAGTCAGGTCAGCCTCATGCAAGGCAAATGCCCTACCCACTAGTCTATCTCTCTGACCCCTCCCTGGAACTCAATAGAATTGTTTCCTCCTCTGTCTCTGAGCTCCAGTAAATGTGTGTTAGGGCTGAATTCTGATTTGAGGGTATAGAAAGCAAGGTCTCCAGTGTATGTGTGTGAGGAAGGGTTCTTCTAAAGTCCAGCTCAGTCTTTTGAAGCCCAAGTTATCATGAAATTCTTTAAAAAAAAAGATTCATTTCATTCAGAAAGAAGGGAACAGACTCAGAATGATCTCTCTAATATGTGAGATATAAAGAAAGCTCATAGGGGAGTATCAAATGTTCAATGCAATAGAAATGAGGAAAACTGAGAAGGGGATAAGTTAGAGAACGAACACTAGGACAATGGTGGAGGGAAGAAGTACCTGCTATTGGAGGCAGGCTGGGAGCTGGGAGGGAAACTAGTGGCATTGGTGGAGGGTAGTAGACACTGGTGAAGGGACTGGTGTTGAAACAATGTATGCCTGAAACTCAATCATGAATATTTGTAACGTTGTAATCCACCATGACAAAAAAATCAAAAGCAAAACAAAACAAAAATTGACATATGTTAGGTACCATGGTTTCCAAACTGTTAATGGTGGGGTTTCATGCACAACATAATCCCTCACCAGTACCTCTGCCACTGTACTCACTTCCCTCTACCACTGTTTCTATGTCCCCTCCCCGTGTCCCATATTCCCTCCTGTGATTAACTTCCTACAGATTCTTATTTCTCTTGCCTTTGGGCATTTGCTATTTCCTTATTTTGTTTATGTGCCACATTTCAAAGAGATCACTCTGTCTATCCCTCCCCTTCTGACTAGCTTTACCCAGCATGCTACTCTCTGCAGACTTGTCCACATAGTGGCAAATTGCACGACTTTATCTTTTCGTAGAGACAAGTAGTATTCCAGTACTGGTGTGGATGTGGGAAAAGGGACCCTTATTCACTGCTGGTGAGAGTGTTGAATGATTCAGACATTTTTGGAAAACTTAGGGACACTTCTCAAAAAAATGAGGACCGAACTTCCATGTGAGCCAGCAATTCCAGTACTTGGCATCACATGGAAGGACCCCAAGACCCCAAGACCCTACTCAGAAAATACATGTGCATACCCATGTCTATTGCAGTACTGTTCACGATTGCCAAAACTGTGGTATTCTGTCGAGATACAGGGGCAGACATCCAGTTGATGGCAATTCAGGAGGTGGCTGGAATCACTGCATACCCTATTGATGGAGCCAGGATCCCCGAAGCAAGCCCATTTACTCTTTAATACCTCTCGTGGCCTTTTCGTTCTTTCTACACCTGGAAAAAAGGACCTTGAAGGGTCTGCATGTGGCATTCACCAAGCCCGGATGATGGTGAATATATGTGGCCCAAGATTATGTGTGGGGAGTCCTGGATGTTCAGATCCATACCCCTGGTAACCCCACAGACTCAAGAAATGAGAACGTGAAGGTGCATGTGCAAGCATGTTTGTGCCCATCGATGTGTATACTGGCATGTATTTTGGAATGCCCAGATTCCCTGCCTGGGGTCTGAAGTCAATGCCAACCCCCATGCTCCCACGTGAAGATGGTAAAAGGAGAGGATCTGGGCGGGGAGCACAGCGCTATGGCACCTGCCTAGCATCCACCCAACCTGCGCTCCATCATCCATCCTCCACACCTCGTGGTCTTGTCAGCCTCTCTGGACACAGACCTAGAGACCTCCGAGCTCTGCAAGGCAGGGGAAAGGGGTGTGGTGTTCCCTGGCACTGCAGGGCAGGAACAGCATCACATTCTCAAACTTTGAACCACAGCCCTGCTGGGCCCTGAAAGGCAGGCAGGAGCTCTGGGCCCCCCTGAGGACTGCTCAGGAAGCCTCAATTTTAAAACAAAAGCAGAGAGCAGGCAGCAGAGGAGGCTGACCTGGAATTTGTAATGGAAGCGACAGGAAGCCTCTCTGCAAGCCCATTTTCCTTCCCTCTCTTTGCATTTGGAGCAGCCTCCTGGGCACACTGAACTGGGCTGACTGATTCTATCACTGCATAGTGTCAAAAAACTTGGGTTTTCAGGGTGTTCTGGGAAGCTGATCCCTTTAAATGGTCTTTACGCAAGGAAGGAAGAAGGTTCTACTGTCACCCCATTTCTTTTCTGTGTTTTTTTCACCTTAAAAACTGGCTGAAGAATAAGTGCCTGCCATAGAAGCAGACTGGGGATTGGGGTTGAGGGGTGATGGGAGGGAACCCTGGGACAATGGTGCTGGGAAATGTACGCTGGTAGAGGAATGGGTGTTGGAACACCATATAACTGAAATCTAATCAAGAACAGCTTTGTAAGGGTCCATCTCACAGTGATTTAAAAATAAAAATTATTATTAATAATAGTAATAATAATAAAGCAGAAACAACTGCAGGTGACCTAAAATGTTGATTGAGGGTCTATGACTTACAGTATTGTACTTGGTGGTTCCATAATTCCAACCCCACACCCTTCACCAGTGCACCCATCTCCCTCCCCCAGGACCCCAGTGCTCTTCCCTTCTAACACCTTCCAAACTCAGTCGTGTGGATCATTTCTCCCATCATGTTGCCATGGGACAATTGTTGCTTCCTTGCTGTCTATCTTTAAGATAGACATAAGAGAAACTGATTATTCTATATTTATTCCTTCCCCTCTGGCTGACTTCATTCAGCAACACAGCCTCTAATTCCACCCATGTTGTGACAGATTTAATAATTGTGTTCTTTCTCAGAGCTGTGTAATATTCCTGTGTGAATACGTATAGCTTCTTAGTCCACTCTTGTAATTTCAACATTTGGATTGTTTCTATAGCTTTGGGGGCTGGACTAAGTATAGTGATGAAACTAAGTGGGCATATATCCTTTTTTTAAATGTGTTGTGGTCATCCAGTTTCTGGCATGGCTGGACATCTGTCCTCCTTGGAAAACTCTGTGACAAACATTGCAGAGAAGGGCTTTAGCCTGACTTGCTGCCAGCAAGTGAGACAGTGGCCATCTCTGGGCAGCCTGGCATGCAGTGTACACACAGAGGCGCCATGCACTCTAGAACATTTCCCTAAGAGGTCTTTTAGAATATGTGTCTTCTGGTGTGGGACAGCTTTGATTTTCTGATCAAGTTATGATGTCTCTGGAACACAAGAACTCTATACTCACCCTTTAGGTCATTCACAGAGGCAGCAGAGATGCACAGGACAGTAGCTAACAGGCTACTTGAGAAAACCCAAATCTGATAATTGAAAGGGATTTCTGCTTCTGTTTTTGTTGGGGTACCCAGGGCCTTGTCCTGGTTCTGCTCAGGATCACTCCTGGCAGAGCGTTATGTGGTGCGGGGGATTGAACGTGGGTCACCTGCAGGCAAGGCCGGGGCCTTCTCACACTGTTCGGCCCTTCCCACCCCTCTAAAGTGATTTCTAACTGAAGATCATATTTGATGAGAAGCCCTGGTCTCCTCCAAGCCCAGAGCACACTTAGAGAAGTGACACAGCAAAACCAAAACCCATTTGCTTGTAATTCTCAACTGGCTCCTTCTTTTCTTTATTTTTCTTTTCTGCATCACACCTGGTACTACTCAGGGTTTCTTCTCAGCCACAAGTGTTGATCCCTGCAGCGTGGGGTACCATGCCGTGCCAGGATTGAACCTCACTCCCCTGCATGCAGAGTATGCATTTGGTCCATCGATCTCCTTCCAGCCTTTGCTCCTTCAATTCCGCCCCCTTCTCCTTTTCTAGTTTTGTGGCCTAGTTTTAGGAAAACAATTTAACTCTATGGTCTTTGACTTTTCAAAGAACTGTGAACTGTGGTTCGTTGACTCTCGCCTATCACAAACACAAGAAGATGGAAACCACTGGTCCACCGCCTTGGTTACAATGGCCTGTCTGTGGGTCTGTATGCAGGACAGGTGCCTGTCTGCAGAGTCAAGAGTTTGAAGAATGTTGGTTTAATAGAATCAGGCTTCAACACAGTCATTGTGGATGGGATGACAAGAACAGTGAAGGTAGATTAGCATTTTCCCAGTTCCAGAGGAGCTGAAACAGCTTTCAGAGTACAAAGCCACCCTCAGATTCTGCTTCTCTCTGGATAACTAATATCCTCTCGGCACATGCCTCTGGATCCTTTCTCTGTCCTGGCTCACTGGGTCCAAGTGAGTTCCAGCTGAATCATCTCAAGTGGCAAAAACGCCCTCCAGGGGGAAAAGCTCCATGTGTCTCATTGACTAGGGGTAGAATTTCGCCCGGTTCCTTTTTCTGATGTCATTCAGGCCTACTCTGTTCCTTCATACTCAATAGGCAACAAAAATACATGTCAGCAGCCGGCAGCCTCCCAGCCAGCCTCTCAAAGGTGGGCTGGATCAGACAGGCCTTGAGGTGGGGGGTTCCCTCTCTTCTGCTCCTGCCAATTAGAGCAGGGAGGGAGCCGGCCACCCCAGCCCATTAATAAAGCAGAAATCACCCTGCTTGGTAGCTGGGGTTGTCTTTACATCAGCCACATATCCCCTCTTTCAACTATTCTCCAGCACAGCTGGTAAAAGATGGGCGGGAACAGCTGGATGTGGCGATGCAAGGGGGTCTGTGTTCACAGAAAGCTGGATTGGTCTTGAGTTCAATGTGCAGATGATAAAGCCAGCTGCCACCTTCTCCTCCCCTTCCAGTGCTCCAAACTCAGGGTTCTGACTTAAACATGCCTCCCACCATCCTCTGGGCTGGCACCCTGCTCTTCACCACTGAGATGGTCAGAGCTCACCTGTCCTTCTGCCTGTCCATGCGCTTCTTTCTCCTGGACATGCTGGAGGGGACAGACCACACCAAATCACACATGATAGGCAAGGGGTCATTAGCAGTGAGGACTCCTCACCCTGAAGAACTCAGGTGATTTTTAAAATTTTTTTATTTTAATTTTTAATCAGTGAATCACCATGAGGGTACAGTTACAGATTTATACATTTTTGTGCTCATGTTTCCCCCATACAAAGTTCGAGAACCCATCCCTTCACCAGTGCCCATTCTCCACCTACCAGTAAACCCAGCGTCCCTCCCCCCCTCCCCAGTCCCGTCTCCCCCAACCCCAAACTGCCACTATGGCAGGGTATTCCCTTTCATTCTCTCTCTCTGATTAGGTGTTGTGGTTTCCAATAAAGGTGTTGAGCGGCCATTGTGTTCAGTCTCTAGTCTACATTTGGCACGCATCACCCCTCCCCCGCCTGACCTCCGACCACATTTTACTTGGTGTTCCCTTCTCTGAGTTGCCCAGAATGAGAGACCAGCCTCCAAGCCATGGAGTCAACCTCCTAGTACTTATTTCTACTATTCTTGGGTGTTAGACTCCTAGTCTATTATTCTATATTCCACAGATGGAACTAAGGTGATTTTTAATGGTGCAGGAATATTTATAGGGATGGGGAGGAGTTGCTTCTGAGATGTGCCCCCATCCAGGAATGGCTATGGACACCTGTTCATGTGGGGTTTCATAATAACATGAGTCCTTGATATCAGAACCAGTGTAAGTACTAATAGTAGAAGGCCCGGAGGCCCAGGATCTGGAGGATCCAGACATGGATCAAGATCTGAGTATTACCAATTTTTTTTTATCAGTGATCCTTTGCATTTTCTTCCTCTTCATGCATAAAACTGGACAAGCATCCTATCACCAAGAACCCTAGGCTGGTGGTGATGCTTAATGGACTCAGCTTTGTAAATGTTTAGCCCCGTGTCTACCTCATTGCCAGCTGTGGAGATGTTAGCTTTCAATACAATGCTAGAAATCGGAGGTCAGGCCATGTGAGCAATTGTCAGGGATGCAGAGATCAGGCAATTTTGAGTTTGGATTGTGGGCTTTTCGGTCACTGACTGCTGGATAGTGAACAACAAAGTTAAACACTTTTAGGCCTCAGCTTCTTCACTGCTAAACTGGAATATTCACATCTCCTTCAGCAGGCTTGCATTAAAGATAGAAGAAATTATGTGCCTGAAAGTATCTTGTAGCTCAGAGACATTCGCTAACTGTTCCAGGAGGGGAAACCTCCACAGCACAGATAACATGGAGAAAATGATGAGGATTCTTCTGGACATTTAGACGTGTGCATTTCAATCACGGACGTGCTGCGTGGCTTGGTCCCAGGGCGATCTATCAACTTTGACAGTGCTTCTGTGAGGCAGTGCACACATGTGGGTAATGGGTCTCAATTTTATTAACAAAGCAAGGCTTGCCAAGCACCAGTCAATAGAGGACCGTCCGGCTCAACTCCAAACACACAGATTGCTTTCTTCCTCAAAAGCTGCGGCTTGTGAGTGATGCTTTGCTTTTGACATTTGCAGAAAAGACCTAAAAGAGGAGATAATTATTATAAATAAAATAGTGGCATGTCTATGTACAAAAAGGCTGGGCTGCTCTCCTTCTCCCTCCACCCTCGAAATACCTCCAAAATGCCTCTGGGGAGACAGAAGGGCGTTGAAGACCCCGCTTAGGAAGGCAGGAAACTTCCTCAAGCATCTTGCAATGCACCCGATGGATTAGCAGTGACTTGCTAGCATGTCAGATTTATTAGTGTTGGGGAACAGCAGACAAACTGCATTTCTGCTTTTGACAGTGTTTTCCAGGGAAATTACAGCAGCATAGTGAGTTTTGGAATTCCCTTTCCCAAGCCTTTGGTAGTAGCCTTATTGAAAGGATATGGAACTCAATTCTCATTCCAACTAACGCAAGATGTGTTCGTCAGTGGATGAACACTGGCCAACGGGTGCTGCACAGCTCATTGATCAGTGTCAGACAGGGGACTGCCAGGGCCCATTGGCTGTTGACTGAGTCCTATGTCATTAAATGTTTCCAGCAACAATGTCCAGGAAGACCTAGAGATGACACTTATCAAATTGGCAGATGGCATGAAATTGGGAGGGAAAGCAGAAGAAGCAAGGTGATTGGATCCAGAAAGTCCTCGTCAGGCTGCAGGAATTGAACCCAAGGACACATGCAATCTCTTATAATTCGGTACAGAAGTAAATGAATTAAATACAGATTTATGTCACTGGGTTGTTGGCTCATGATCAGGTACTGCTAACTACAGGGGGAAGGCGGAAAGGTGATCTCAGAAAAGGTACTTTAGGTCGATGAGAGCACTGTATGAGGAGTCTTGGAAGGGAAACAAGACAGCCAGGACAATGCATGTTGCATAGAGTATGACAATGGAGGAGGTTGGGTTCAAGCAGGCTACAGGGAAGCAGGTACATGAACAACTTCACTTACTCTCTCTGAATGTCTGCATCACCAGGATATCACATACAGTCTTTTTATTCATTCACTTATGTATGTCTAGGTTTGGGGAACACTCCTGGTGGTGCTAAGGGGATCGTGGGCTTCCAGGGATCAAAAATGGGACTCCTACCTGTGAAACATGTGATCCAGCCCTTGAGTCATGTCCCTGGTCCCACATACTGTCTTTAACTCTCGACCCAGATTATGCAGGCTGAGATACTCACTCCACCACTCATCAGCTGCCTGCCTCTAGGGCGTGGCTTCCTAAACATTTTTTACTCATGACCCCTTTCTGCTGAAGAAAATTTTTGCATGACTGTGAGTGGTATGTGCAAGTCAAGCATTTACTGGTAATAAATGATAAAGAATAAAGGATAAAGGAAAAGTAAATTAATTAATTAATTAATTTTTATAAATTTTATTTATTTAAAAAATTAAAATAAAGAAATTTATTTTATGCAACCCTCACATTCAGTTATACAAGCTCACATGGGGTCATAACCATGGCAAAAGAATGAGGGATCTGGGCTAGAGCGATAGTACAGCTGGTAGGGCATTTGCTTTGCACGCAGCCAACCTGGGTTTGATTCCCCAGCATTCCATATGGTCCCCCAAGCACCACTAGGAGTAATTCCTGAATGCATGGGCCAGGAGTAACCCCTGTGCATTTGTGCATTGCCAGGTGTGACCCAAAAAGAAAAAAAAAAAAGTAAAAGAATGAGGGATTTAGGGAAGTAACTGTGCTTCAATGTCTGTGTCCATAAGATGGGCTATATCTGTAGCTACCTACCTTGAAAGAATCTTGCAGATGCATACAAGGCCACCTTCCTCCCTTCCTTCCTTCCTTCTTCCTTCCCTTTCCTTCTTCTCTTTGTTAATGTTACTACAATGTCTGAAGGTCACATGCATGCTCGGTTGTGGTGCTCACACATTCTGACCATGGTGCTAGCAGCGGAGAGAGGGTCACACTTTAGTTATGCTCACACACATTTGGCTCTGGTGTGGCTGGGTATTGTTCTTCTGGCCCTGGGGAGCTCCAGCAGAACACCCAGGATCACATTTGGACTTGGCACATAGGGTGGCAATGGGGATTAAACTCATGACCTCACAGTTATAAGGCAGGTGCCTCAGCCACTGAGACATCTCTGGTCCCTGGAGGTGTTCACTGCCATAACTGTGCTTGCCTAGGCAACTATCTTGACTGAGGGCAAAAGGGGAGGCAGTTACTCCTTTGGAGGAAAGATTGATAGCATCAAAACGGAATGTCCATAATGAAGACCCCTTGCCTGGGAGTCCAGCAAGAATGTCACAGGAAGAAAGGCAGGCAGGGAGCCAGTGCCAGCTCTGCAGGACAAGGACAGACCTGGATTGGGGGCTGAAATGACAAGTTCGCAATCATGAAAGACACAAAGTCCAGTTTCACTAATGGCTGGTGGAGAGACTCGGAGTCCTGTTAAGTGTGCTTTAAGTCTCTCGTGTTTGAGATCCGGATTGATTGTGGAGATAAAAGCAGGGTGGGAACGTTATGAGGTCAAGAGAACCCTCCTTGAGGAGTCGAGGGGCCTGAGGCTATAATTAGGAAGTGGTTGATAGATTGACGGAGGAGTTCATGCTCGGGCTGGAGAGTTGGGGGAGAAAAATGCAGAAATTTTCCTGAGGTACCTTCCCACTTTGATAGAGCAAATCCAAACCGCCCAGATAGGGGGTTCCTGTGAACCACTCAGCATCTGCAGGGCACTGGCTAACCGTGAGGCGGCACCTCGGAAGGCTGACACGGCCAGGGCGCTAAAGAATGAGAACGCGGTTGCAGGAGCAGAAATCCAGAGTCTGCTGTGACCACTGCTGGGTAACAAAGCCAGGACCACGTCCAGGCTAGAGCCAGCTTCAAATATTGGCAGCACCGCCCTGAGAGGAAAGAGGGGGCCCCTCCTGGCTCCCGAGCTTCTGGGGGCAGAGGAGAGCTTTGTCAAGCAAGAGCACTAACTTCCAGATCAGAGCTGAGGAAAGGTCAGAGATGGATGCTCTGGGCAGTAAGGGGGCATGGGGGAATCGAAGACCTGAGTTGGTGGGGTGGGGTGAACTGGTGGGACTCCCCCAAACCTCCAGAGTATCATTTTACTAAAACTGCTAGCGGGGCCAGAGAGATAGTACAAAAGGAATGGCACTGGCCTTGCATGTGACAGCCAGGTTAGAATCTCTGGCACTGCAGATGGTCCCCTCTGAGTCCCTCCTGAGCAGAGCCAGGAACAGTCCCAGAGCACTGCGGGGATGTGCACCCTCCCCCCCACCCCAACCAAGAGAAATTTAGCCAACCTCTCTAGGAGCTAGTTGAATAAGGCCAAGATTTCGGCTGTCCTTCCAACCCCCTCTGACCATCTTGGACAAGGTTGTGCTGCCTTCTCAGTGTCGGGGTGGCCGGTGACAGGTCACTGCGTGGCTGTAGTTCCCAGCCAAGCCAGGAGGTGGCGCGGGCCTGCCGTGTCCCCGACGGCCCTGTCGGGAGGGGAATGAGTGATTGGCAGCCGTAAAAGCAGGAGAGAGCGAATCGGCCGCCATCTGTCTTCATTTTGCTAACCCCCACTATTGGATGCCACTCGCAGCTCACTTCCGATATTTATAAACATCCCCAATCAGTCATTTCTCTGCCCGCTGTCACATATTTGTGGCATTAATGCCGGCTGCTTTATCACAGATTGGACTTCATTTCAGGCATAATTCTCTGAGACTGTGGGTTCTGAGCTCTTTACGGCCGCATTACCATCAATGGCTGAGTTGTGATTACACATCCACCCTGGAAAGCCCCCGACCGAGGCCTGGCCCACACCCACCCAGCTGCCACCTCTGCTCTCGGTGGCCAGCACCAGCCATGCTGCAGACACCCCAGAAATGGATCTGTATGAGAATAGAGCAGTTGATTGACTGGACCCCACTCTCTGGGCCTTGGGGTTGACCTCAGTGCTTCTGCAGGATGAGCCTACTCGGCACTGGGCCCCTTCGATGCCTGGGGAGAGTTGGTGGAAGGGAAGGAGATGCAGGCAGACCTGCCTGTGTTCTTGAAATGACCTTTCCTGAGAATCCCTGACCCGCCTGACAGTGGGGCCCCTGTACCTTAGGCCTAGAGCCAGGAATTTATGTTATTATTTCTTCTTTCTCTGCCTCCTGCTTGCAGTGTTCAAAAGCTTGTTTCGGTTATAGAAGAAGAAAAAATAAATGCACCTTGGTCCCATTGCCATGGGATTCTTTTTGTATTTTTTGTTTTATTTTATTTTACTTTTTTATTGAATCACCGTGAGATACAGTTGCAGATTTACAAACTTTCATGATTACATTTCAGTCATACAATGATCGAGCACCCATCCCTTCACCAGTGTCCATTCTCCACCACCAATGCTCCCAGTATCTCTCCCACCATCCCCACCCCTTTCCACCCCCTGCCTCCATGGCAGGCACATTCCCTCTTACTCGCTTTCTCCCTTCGGGTGTTATGGTTTGCAATACAGGTACTAAGCGACCATAATGTTTGGTCCATAGTCTACTTTCAGCATGCATCTCCCATCCTGAGCGAGCCCTCCAACCATCATTTACTTAGTGGCCCCTTCTCTATCCCAGCTGCCTCTCCCCTAACACGTGACACTGGCTTCCAAGCATGGAGAGATCCTCCTGGCCCTTATCTCTACTGTCCTTGGGTGTTAGTCTCCCATTATGCTACTTTATATTTGCCCTGGGATTCTTAGAGTCCCAATGAATGAACCTGGAAAGCCCTCATGTTCCCTACTCCCAGGGATCATGTGGCCCTCCAAAGCTTGGAAAGAGAGACTAAATATACTGGGTGGGGTGGGGGTTAGGCAGCCAGGGGATGGCTGGAAGAATGTGGGACAGTCCTCTGGCAGTTAAAAGCTAACACTATCAGGGGCTGGAATGATAGCATAGTGGGTAGGGCGTTTGCCTTGCATGCAGCGGACCCGGGTTTGATTCCCAGCATCCCATATGGTCCCCCGAGCACCGCCAGGAGTAATTCCTGAGTGCATGAGCCAGGAGTAATCCCTGTGCATCGCTGGGTTTGACCCAAAAAGCAAAAAAAAAAAAAAAAAGGCTAACACTAAAATCTCTTCCTACTTGGTCTGCTGGCCTTGCCTCCTTCCTCCCAAGCACAGTCTCTGGAGATGAGCAATCGAGTGTGTAGAGGATATCTCTGCTGAGTCTTCCAGTTTTCTTCCAGATCCTTCTGGAAAGAAGACCCCACGGCCACCACCACCACGACAATTATCCTCTCTCTGCCTGTCGCTTCCTCTGTTCTGACCCACCATTCCACCTCTCTCCCTGCTTTGTTCCCAAACCTTATGGTGTTCTTCTTTTGTTCCCCAAAGAGGTAAACCCACCATGGGGTGCCAGAGTCAATAGCTGCTTTAAGGAAAGCTGAAGCTCTGGCACGATCTCCCTGCACCCCATCACTCTCCAGAGAATGGATAGAACATGAAGAATAGGCTTTGGTGTCCTTCAGTGGAAACTGTCTAGCCCGATGCTCTAAACTTTCCTCCAAAGATGAGTGCCATACTTAGGCCTTTGGCTGAAAAACCAAGAGAGTCCAGAAAGATAGTTCAGGGGTAAGTCCTTGCCTTACACATGGACAATGCTGGTTCAATCCCTGGTACCACATCTGGTCCCCTGAGCACCATCAGGCATGATCCTTGAGCACAGCCAGCAGTGGAAGCCTCTGAGCACTGTCAGGTGTGACCCCCAAGCCTAAATCCCTTCCCTTAAATCCTGCTAGTGTATCCTTCCCTCAGCACCCTGCCATGCCCACCATGTCTCCCCAAAGAGCCAGCTTTCCTTAGGCTGAAGTCTGCATGAGCCCAGCCCCTAAGAGTAGAAAGCGCGGCTCTGTCCCATGTGACTCCTTGAAGGGATTTCCTCTATGGCAGAATCTGTTTGAAATAAAGGCCTGGAATAGCTTGGAGAGGGGCGAGGATGGACGCTGCCAATGAACGGGGATGGGCACCAATCAGCTCCGAGAAACAGAGACGAAGAAGGGCATCCGCTCTGCAGCCCACCAGCTGGGCCTCACAGGACAGAAATGCGTCTCCTACTGTTTTTAGAGCTCAGCAGAAGCTGCTCTTCTAAATTCAAGCCACTCACGGGGACAGCGAGCATCGTGGTGAATCTCTCACGGCTGTGCTCATTTTGCCTGTGTTGTACTCTGGACAAGACACCCCCTTCTCTGAAAGGAGGCTCCTGTTTGCCTCAGAGTTGGTGGAAGTGGCACAATGCACTGAGGGCCGTTCTCCATGAAGAGCCACAATAATTCATACATTAATGTGCCTCTTTGCACGAAATGTCACTTTCTCTCCAGCTGCTGCTTTACTATGAGGGCAAACGTCTCAAAATCAAGGCTGCTGGCTCAGATGTGACTGCTGGGGACTGGGCTTGTGTGGCAGTTGTGGACCCATGTGGTACCTCTGGGCCTGTGTAGTAACTGTGGGCCCGTGTGGTAACTCTAGGCCTGTGTGGTGCCTCTGGGCCCAGCTCCCTCCTTGTTCTTTTCAGTCTGCAAACCAAGGCCTTTGGTTCTTCCTTTGAACTGAGCTTCTAAGGGAAGTGATTTCCTGGAGGACAACGGCTCCAAACTCTGCTTTAAGACACGTCTCTCAGCAGCTCTCTTTATTCCCCAGGGCGCTCGCACCACCCCGCAGGGCCTGATCAGCACCCACAGAGAGACACTGCTCCACGCTCCCCAAGAGACGTCAGTTCTGTGGTTTCCTGGTGGCGCTCAGGCCTCTCTGCTTAATTCTATCCCGCCAGACACTCAGTATGGAGAAGATGATCTCTCTTGAGCTGGATTTCACTCAATTCACAGAGTGTGAAAACCTCATGTTCCCCTCTAGCATGGGCACACATACATCATATCACACACAAACACATGCATACCACACCATACATATCTCACACATAGACCAGTCACACCACACTCATTCTACCACACACACGACATACATAATAACACACTCACCACACACACCACATACACCACATATATACCTCATCCATTATACACATACCCCATTCATTCAGGCAACAACATACTACACACATATACTACCCACACTCCACACAAACAGCACATATATACCACATACATACACCCACACACACATACCATAGATACCACATGTATACCACACACAGACCCTGTTCACATATAACACGTACCACACATGCCAACCCACACGAAACATACTCCATACATTACATACACCACACATGTTCCATTTACAAAGACCACACACACCATCTCACTTACCATACCACACACATCATAACGACTCTCCATGATCCAATTCTTCAGCTCATGGCAAATAGATATTAAAATATTAAATCTGTCTAAGAGATCCTCTTCATAAAATATTCAGAGGAAATGTCTGCGCTAACAATGTTTTAACATGAAATAATAAACAAGCTGCAGTAATTGGATATTTTTCTTCAGAAGGTCGCAGGCTTCTGCACAAAACCACCCTGGCAACTGTGCTGTTCAAAAGAGCGATGGCTGCTCACGGGGCGGCTGCTGGAGCACCCGGCAGCATCCGTCCCAGACTCCACCCGAGGCTGGAGGGGGAACAGCTGCTTCACACCGGGGGCCACCGCAGAGCACCCAGCCAGGGCCCCAAGGACAAATCCCAGGCCAAATCGGCACGAAATCCTCAGGAAGGGGCCAGAACTTCACCACAAGTGGGGTTGCATTCCGCTCTCTTCCATCTCTTCAGGATTTCTTCTTTCTGGCCTATGGTTTGTGTGAATCTCGGAGCAACCTCCTGAGGGACGCTTTCATCTCTCCTGAAATCAGATATTCACTTGTCCCCACAGTGCCCAGCTAGACGTTCTCCTGGGGATCCTCTCTAACAAGCTGAGCACCCCGTGGTGTGGAGGGCGCAGCTCTGGCAAGCATGGTTTTCCCTGACGGCTACAAGGTCCAAGCAGAGGGTTACTGCCTGGGAACAGGGGCCACAGAGCCCCCCCAGAGGCTCGGTGTTGCCGCAGTCAGACCCAGCACATCTTGATGAAGTGGCTCTCAGTCCTGAGCACCAGCAAGTCTCAGGGTCATGCCCCCAAGTGCCTGTGTCGTGCTTCTCTTGAGAACTTAGCGGGTGCCCATCACCTCAGACCAAATTTGGGAGATGGCTCAGGGGCTGAGCTCAGGCTTTGGTGTGCAGGAGCCCTGGGTCCCATCTCCTGCATCAAGTGGCCCCCTGAACACCCCCGGAGATGCCCTTTTGCCACCTAACTGGGAAGAACCCATGGGTACTGCCAGGTACGGCCCCAAAGCCAAAATAAAAGAAGAAAGTCAAGCAGATGGGTTCTGAGTTTAGGGGAGCTTCCTCACCCAGCAGACCCTAGTCTAAACATTGTTGCCTTTAGATCCTGAATCTTGCAAAGCAAGATTCAGAAGCTGCGCAGAACTCCCATCCTGGGTGTGGGTAGGGGTAGGGGGGCTGGCCAGGGGAGTCCTATCTGCCTTTGGGGACAGAAGGAAATGGGGAAACTGAGGCAGGTCTGGTGCAGACTGGAGCTATTGCAGAGAAGAAGAGCATCTGGGGATGACAATCAAGAAATAGTCTATCCTTAGATGTTCCAAAAGGACTCTATGGACCGGCAGTAATGAGGCCGCACTGGTTGCATTTTTATTTGAAAAAGGATGCAACGCCCCCAAAATGGCTCTGCCCTGTGACCAGGGCATGGTGGGATGCTGAAACTCACTGTCAGGAGTCCCCTTTGGGCCAACCAGTCTGGGACAGTTCATCCTTTTTTTTTTTTCCTTTTTGAGTCACACCCGGTGATGCTCAGGGGTTACTCCTGGCTTTGCACTCAGGAATCACTCCTGGCAGTGCTCAGGGGGCCATATGGGATGCTGGGAATCGAACCCGGGTCTGCGGCATGCAAGGCAAATGCCCTACCCACTATGTTATCACTCCAGTCCTGGTTTATCTTTTTAATTAATTAATTAATTAACATATTTTTGAGCTCTTTTCCACCCCAGATCCTGCCATTCCCAACTCTTGAAAGGTCCCGGGTAAGGCTGGTATCTGGCCTTTGATACATGCAGCAGGGGGGATGGGGGTGTGCCCTGCCCCCACCCTGCCCCCAGTGCTCCCTGGGCCTGTGAGATCAGCTGGGCAGAGAATAGGAATGATGTGGAGAAAGGATCTATCAGGCCATTGAGACAGCGCAGCTGTGGGGAGGCTGGGAGGGGCGGCCGGGGGAGCTGCAATGACGTTCACTTCAGTTCTTGCAACCAAGGCACAAATTAAGGCAAAATTAGAGACTTTCTTTTGGCGATCGGACGGATGGGCGGAGGAGGGGGAAGATGGGGAAGTGGAGTTTTTAAGGACAGCAATTTGACGGCATCTGAGACAAATCTGTTTGATTCTTTTTTTTTTTATTTTGGAGGATTCGTTAGTGACTTTCTTTTTTGATTCCGGAGGGGCTTCCCCCCCTTCCTTTCCCTTTTTTTTTGCACTGCACACATGTAAATGTGATTGAGAATTCTTTCCTCAGATCTGCTGCTTGCGCAGCCTTCCTGCCAGCTGGCCCAGCCAGGGGGACCCACACTGGTGACTGATGGCAATTCTCGTCCGCAACTTCTGGACTTGGGGTGGCAGGGGGCAGTGTGCATTAGACTCAGGGGAAAGGAAGATATTTCTTTTAATTTATTTGTTTGGAGGCCACACCCACCCTGCCCGCTGTGCTCAGGACTTATTCCCAGCTTTTGTGCTCAGCAATCACTCCTGGTGTGGATCGGGACCACACAGGGTGCCAAGGATTGAACGCAGACCACCCGAGTACATGGCAAGCGCCTTAGTCATTGTTCTATCTCTCTGGACCCAACATCTCCACACCTGGTTGGTGCTTGAGTGCCTGGAAAGCAGGAGGGCAGAGTCTCCCTGGTGATTCTGGGTGGCTCTCTGCCCACAGACCAATCCCAAGTCCTCCCACTGGATGGCACCCACAGACATTCTGGGCTGGTGTAGAACATTCCTGACTTGTCACATGCACCATTTGGTGCAGAATTCCTGGTGTGCCCAAATTCAATGTGAAAGGCCACTTTCCTCCTCTGTCCCAGTGAGGGTTTGTCACACCACCTCCAAGAATGAAGAGAAAGTCTTGCCCTCCCACAGATTTTGAGTTGAGCTCATCCTGCCTCTCGGTGTCGTCACCACTCTGGGTCCAGGACATAGCCACTGGCTAGGATTTATTTTTCTATCTTCTGGGCTCAAGCACATTCTCACTAGGCCTCAACTCAATGCTCCCTTCTTCCACAAAGTTCTCTTGGGAAACCAAGTAGTCCCAATCTGAAAAAAACTGTTGAACCAATCTGTCATATAACAACTGCTCCCTGAAGGGGCAGTAAAATGATGCTCTGTCATAGGTCATCTCTAATTTGCTTGGCATATGTACCTGGTGTGTGTGTGTGTGTGTGTGTGTGTGTGTGTGTGTGTGTGTGTGGTGTGATCACACAGGTGTATTTGCTTGCTTTACTCTTTGCATTGTTTAGGGGTCATACCCACTGCTGCCCAGGAATTACTCCTGACTCTGCACTCAGGAATCATTCCTGGTGGGCTTGGAGTATGATACGGGATGCCTGGAATCAAACCTGGGTCAACCACATGCAACACATGTGCCCTACCTACTGTAGTGTCTCTCTAGCTCCTGCTTTATTCTTTTATAGCAGAATCCCAGTGGTTCCTTCTTGAGCACTAGTTTATACATCCACATTCACTTGTGTGCCAAGTCTCTCTGAAAGTCGCTTTGTTTTGGGTGATTGTAATAGCCAGCCTTTGAGATGGTTCCCAGGAGCCTCACTCTGGTCTGTGTGCCCTTGTGGAGTTTACTCCTGTGAGTGTGGGTGGTCTTCATTGAATGAACTCTACTACAGAGATACTTTCAGAAGTCTGGGCCTGGAACTTCCAAGATGGAGCACTAGGAGTTTGTGGTTTTCCTCTGAGGCACCCTCTTCTATGCCTTCTTGGATGCGCAGTTCGGATTCCCACGTCCTGAGGGCAGGCCCTAGATGCTCACTTGATCAAGATCCCCATCTGCTGCCTGCCTTGTGAGTGGCCAGAAGCAGTTCTCCCTTTCCTATGGGGCCTTCAGTTGAGACCACAGCCCTGGCTGGAAGCTCGACTGTGTCCTTGATTGAGTTCTTGAATGGGACTCATAAAAACTGAGATCACATGTAATTGGTTTTTGTTTTTTCTTCTTCTATATTTATGGCATAACCATCACCACTATGGTGGTGTCTTCTTTTCCTGCTGAGCACTCCATCCTCTTACTAGGCTTTGAAAGAAAATCTTTTTTTCCCCCAGGGGACAAGAGGGGCACACAAGGAAAAGCCTCCATGGGTAGGCTGCGGGGCTGTGTGGCACCTCCCTGCCGCCTTTTATTTCTTTTTTAAATTTTTATTTTATTTATTTATTTATTTATTTATTTATCACCATGAGAATAGTTACAAAGCTTTCCAGTTTAAGTCTCGGTCATACAATGATCAAACACCCATCTCTTCACCAGTGCACATTTTCCACCACCAAGAACCCCCGTATACCCCCATCCCACCCCTCCCTCTACCTATTGGCAGATGATTTCCACTTTACTCTCTCTCCACTTCGATCACATTCAATATTTAAACAAAAAAACCCCACCATTATTATTTGGAATTCCCCCCAACAATCAGACCTGCTGAAAAGGCATCATTAGATAATTTGTTTTCTATTGCTGATTATGAAGAGCATGTGATGTGAGGCGGCTGCTTTGTGGTCACACAATTTTGGATTTCTGATATTTTAGTAATAAGTCTGGAGGTATTTCTGGCAAAAGCCTCTGGGTTCCCAGATTGGTTTGTGTGCTTCTGGGGTCATGGCCATTCAGGAGCCAGGAGCCGTTCATGGGCGGCAACTTGGGGCCTCCTCAGGGCGAGGAGAGGCCTGCCGCCTTTTAAAGAAAACCTTAAAAAGAAAATGGGCAACCCAATTCAACATGAGGAAGAACCACCTGCTTTCTGGGTCTCCCACATCTCTCAATTAGAGCAATTTCAATTATTGAGAGGGATACCAAGTGACGCTCGAGACCAAGTTGAATTCAGCTGTCTTACAAAATAAGTAAATGCCCAATTAGGAAGTGGTGCATAGGTGTTGTTCCACCTGCCTTTCACATACCCCCTCATGCCATCTCAGTGCCCCACACCCCTACAGAGAAGAGACTCTCATTAGTGCCACTTAGTGGATGATGCAGGAAAGGCCCTGAGAACTTGAATGCACTTTTTGGTGTCACCTACCTAATCAAAGTCTGACTTCAGAGCCTGTACTCTTGACCACATATTCAAATGTTTAAGTACATTCAGGTCTCAAGAATCATAAATGCTGGGTGCTTGAGAAGTTGATGAATTGCCTAGCTATAAAATGAGCTTGAGAGCACAAGGTATGTTGAGAAATGCGTTCCTTGTGCACATTCTTTAACCAGCTATAACACTCACAAATGCTGGTGGTGTTTCAAATAGTTCATTGCTGCCATACAGGACCCTATTCTTACAGAACTCTGTGTCAGAAACAACACATAGTGTCATACTTTGTCCTCATCACAGAGGATTCTGAGTTAGCGAAATACAAACTAAGGCAGCTTAAACTAAGTTGAGGGCTAATGGGTAAGAATGACCCCACCTAAGCATGAATTACAGCAAGGACTTAGAAAGCAACAGTGGTGGAAAGTTTGCTGTGTTCCCAGCTCTATCCTAAACTGTGAGTAAGTTTTGTTTTATTCTAGCCACATAATGCCATATGGCCTTATTATTAAGAGTGTCCCTATGTCACAGATGAAGAGACTGAGGCATCAGGAGATTCTGGCCAATCCCTAGTTATCATGAGTAAGTCAAAGCTCTATAATCCCGAGAAGGCTTAGATCTAACATGTTCCCTCTTAAGCACCACACTAGGTTGCTCAGAAATGTTTGAAGGAATCCAGGAAGCCAAGGCTGAAGCTATTTGAACTGGAGGGCAGAAATGTTTACATTCAGCATCTTTGAGTGATGTTGGATCTGGATAGCACAGGGACACACATGTAGCCAGAGGGAGTTGCCATCTTAAAACCCGATTCCACCCAGAATGAGAATAGACAATCAAAAGGAATGGGAAAGGTCAGGATAAATATTCAGTCTTGGTAGGATTTTACCAAACATCAAATATTTAACATGTTTGTATGTATCTATTTTGGTCCAGGACTGTGGGTCTGTCAGCAATAGGAGACAGATTCACTCTCACTGAGGGAGATGGCACATATGAACCTATAACTCAGGACAATCTGTACTCATTGCAAAACGGGGAGAGGGTTTTGCTGTTGGATGAACCTGAAGAACAGGCACCATGATCTGGTGCTCCGTGTCTTGTGTTTTGAGCAGAAGCTCTTGAGTGAATGAGCATGAGGGAAGGAGAAAGGCAGTCCAAGGGGTGTGGACCATGCCACAGGGAAATACAGGGCAGGTGATGAAACAAGGTCTCCATGGCTGAGCATGAGCATATGACTTGGCCTGGGTGCTGGAGAAGAATCGGGGCATGAAGAAAGCTACACTTCTGGGAGATATAATAAGACAGGTTCACAGGGAAACTTGCCCTGGATAGCAGAGAAAAGACCTGAGCCCTGGTTCTCGTGGATGGTATGGGCTGGAAGTAAGCAGAAACTGAGTTTCATGAGCCATGAATTAACAGAGTGAATTTGAATAGGATCGTACTCTTTGGGCACACATGTTTGAGTGAGGGGATCAGAGATTATTTTCAAGTTCCCTCCAGCACTAACTTCCTAGAAGGTGACTCCCTGCTACCATCCTAGATTCCCGGACCACTGGAAGCTGCCCTATGAATGTAGATGGGGCTTTTTCTATTGCAAGTGGAGGGAAACAAAAATGGGCTATCTGAACCCAAATAAAAACACCGTTGTATAGTTAGCTACTGTTCTGTACCACAGGACGTGGAAGCCAATCCCAGCCTTCCCCATCACCTTTGTCAGAAAACCTTTTCATACAAACACTTCTCACAAGCACATACCCTGTGCATAAAGCCTCATACACACAATATTATCACTCACCAGATCCTCACACTCACCTTTCACACATGTATCTCAAACACTCACAACTAAACACATACCTCATGCACACACACACCTTACACATTTACACATGAATTTTATACACACATTCACACACATATATCATATATCTCTTTCACACACTTCACATATCCTTCACTGTGCATTCCCACACACACACATACACCTTATACTCAAGACTTCACACACATTCACCTTTCACAATGCACCCTTTACACTCCTAACTGGACACACACATCATATGTACACACTTCACACACTCCTCACCATACATTTGTTATACACATAGTACATACACCATATACCTCATACACATCTGCAAACAGCACACAAACCCTTCATACTCACATCTCACCACATACCTCACACACGTCTCTCCTTTATTCATACACACTTTACACACATCTCACACACTCCTCATCACCCACCCTTCTCACACACACAGCTCACAAACCCCTCACACCCACATTTCACCACTTGCCTCACACATATTCTTCATCACATCACTTGTATCACTTGTCTTCCCGTTGATTTTCAATTTGCTCGAGTGGGCGCCAGTAATGTCTCCATTTGTCCCTGTCACATGCTAGTGTAGCCCAATGATATCTGCTTACTCCAAGAACAGGAAGATCCTCAAACCATTCACTCAGGGTTTTGATGAAGAAGTCTGATCATCTCATTGGTGGGCAACGCGGTCTTTTGATGTCCCTTGGAATCCAGCTGGTAACAGCTCTAGTCCAGCGGTCATCTCTGAATCGCATTACCTGTCCGGCCCATCTGATTTTTGATGTCTTGGCAAACGAGACAGCGTCCCTGATTCTTGACCGTCAACGGAGGTCGGAACCCCGGATTCCTTCTCTCACTTGAGTGAGACGTGATACTCCTAGCATAGCTCTTTTGATTCCTCTTTGGGAATCCTCATCACATACCCCTCACATATATCACACACATACACACTCCATATGTCTTCCTCATGCACATCTGAACACACACAAATGGTCACCATACACCTCACACACTCAGTGTCAGGCTGGCATGACTGCCCTACCTCACAGCTAAGAAGAGAAAGTTGCCATTCTTAAGGGACTCAGTGTCCCCTCCTGTGGGCTCCTGTGCTGGAGGGGAGGCGATGTCAGCTGAGAGCGGATCATGAACTAAGGTCCACATAACTGACACACTTTTCACTTCAGAAAGTAAGAAGAGAAAACTCTCCCAAATTTAACCCACAAAGACAAGCATGAGTCTTCATAGCCACACAGCAGTATCTACAAAACAGATGCCAGAGTAGGTTCCGAGCCCAATACAGGGACTGCTCTCCCAAGATAATGGATGACGACAATCCTATAACATTCTCATCACACTGCTGACTCCTCTCTCTACCCCAACCTTCCTACATTTGGAGGGGCTCATTCTCCTGAAGGTGGCAGCCTCTGTCCTGTCCCAGGGGGCATCCATCTCAATCCTCAAAGCCACACTCACCCCTGAAGACCTGTGTCATGCACACTCTCGGGCCTGAGGAGACTCAGGAAACGTAGTTTCCTCAGTGACAGGAAGTAAAGAACTCACTTCCCCCTTCTGTATCCAGGGAGACAGAAGGACAGGAACAGCGACAGTGGTGGGTGAGGTGGTGAAGTCTAAGCACAGAGGAGCACACCCCAAAGATCTAGCTCAGAGTAAAGGCCACAATGTCTGCTCTCAGTGTCCACACTGTTCCCTCATCTACCTGAGGACACTGTAGTGGCCTCTTCACAATGGTCAGCTCCCCATCACATTCACAAGTCTTCCAAGGTACCTGTCTTTCACATGCACAAACTCAAACACACACATGCACTCATACACACATTCCTCACACATACACAGATTACACAAGCACAGACTCAGACATGCAACAAACATTTGCACACATGCTCACATACATATACAACTCATACATGCAAGCACATTCACAGATGTGCCCAAGCATGCCTATTTACACTCATATATGGACATGCAAGCATGCACACACATGCAAGTATGGATGTATGAGTATACACTCTCACATGCACTCATAAGCAAGCACACCCTCACAGATGCATGCACACACATTCACATATGCACACAAAGAAGCACACACACTCACAGACATGCACAAACACATGGACACATGCTCACATACATATACAACTTACACATGTAAGCACATCCACAGATGTGCATAAACACACATATCTCCACTCACACATAAACACACAGCCTGCACACACACAACACACACTTGTACAAGCACACACAGATGTGTGAAATACACAAGTTCACACTCACACGTATGCACACTCACATGTTCACACACACTCTTACACAGCGCCTCCCCCACCCCCCACACCCTTACACCTTGGGCGGAAGAGCTTTCCAACATGGCCACAGTCATGCCCACACCATCAACAATCTTTTTCAGTTGACAGAGTCGGAAGCAGCCTTCTGCAACAAGAGAAACAAGGTGTGTGAGTGAAGCAGAGGAAGAGGCAGACCCAGGCTCCAGCCCAGGTCTAGCCTCACATGCAGTGCTCTTCCGGCAGATGCGCTGCTCCCTCCTGTCTCCAGGGCTGAGGGTGTCTGCACAGCACCTGGCACCCACGTCCTGGCAGGATAGCATGGCCAACAGCCAGAAAGGTCTGGGCCTGGGAGATTTGGGTGGCCAGTGGTGACGAAGTCAGTGCAAGGCCTGTTGAGTGAATCCAGAGAGGCTGAACTCTGGCTTTCGAGCCTCCATCTTGGAATCAAAACTTCCACTGCCCCGAGAAGTTTCTGGATGCTGTATTCCCAGGTCTCAGCCACAGTGCTTTCTCCATAAGCTCACTGAGCTATAAGCAATTTTTCCATTAAAAAAGGATAAAATAACAAGTTGGCTATATGGTTTGAGGGTATTGTGTTCTCTACTATTTAGTAGTTGATGATCATCACTATTTTCAATGGTGATAATTTTATATTTTATTAAAAATAAAATTGTATTTTTAATTAAAATTTGTATTATGGTTTAGATAACATGCTTGCAGTAGTGTTAATGTTGATTGGTTAGATGTACAGTTATTGCACCTTCGCCACCACCAAAGAGCTTCAGACCTTTTACCACTGCCCCAATGTCACCTCTGGCTCCACCTTCATTGCCCTCGGCCCCTCTTCCATGACTTGGTAAGGGTTTCATAATCCCAGGTCCTGTCTATTCCCTTGCTTTCTCTCTCTTTATCCCACAGGTGAGTGAGATCATCTTGTGCTGGTTCTTCTCCCACTTATTTCATGTAACATGACACCCATTAGTTTCATCCACCTGGCAGTGAACTGCACAATTTCCAAAGTTTTGCAATTTTGTTGTATTCTATTGTGTATATATGCCACCACTTCTTTATCTATCCATCTGTTGTTAGACATTTGGGTTGTTTCCATATCCTGGATATCATACCCAGCTTTGCTGTGAATGTAGCTATGCCTGTATCTTTCCTCTAGAAACTTTTACTCATCAGAAATCTTGCAACCTTTCCTTTGGGGGCACAGGATGCACTGGAGTCTACATTTGCCTCCCACTTCTAAGATTGTGTGATATATTGGAGAGAGATGAGATACTAGAGATCTAACTCTTTTATCCCAATTAGCGAAATGCCCCATTATGGACACCCTCAGAGACTGGCCTGTGTGACTAACCCCCTGCTCTGAAGCAGCCACAATTTAAGAAAAGTTGGGTTTTGTCAGGTGGGAGAATGGAATATTCTTTTTTTTTGCTTTTTGGGTCACACATGGCGATGCATAGGGGTTCCTCCTGGCTCTGAACTCAGGAATTACTCCTGGCGGTGCTCAGAGGACCATATGGGATGCTGGGAATCGAACCTGGGTCGGCCTCATGCAAGGCAAACGCCCTACCCTCTGTGCTATTGCTCCAGCCCCAAGAATGGAATATTCTTATGGGAAATTTTGCAAACTCATAGATGAGAATTTTCTGGATTGCAGGCCATCCGACTCTACCCTCTTATTTCCCACTTCCAGGACATCCAATCACTACATTTTCCTTCTCATCAATATACAATGCAGTTCTCACCACTGCTGGGCTGTGGTCCTGCTGTCCTTCACTGGGGCTCCATCATGCAGAGTGAGACTTATACCACTTAAAATGACAAGGCGCCTGCACTGGAATTAAAACTGCTAGCCAGGCTATCTATTAAAAATAAATACATAATTTTAATATTTTAAAATATTTTATTTCTATGTATTTAGTGTGCCAACTATTTTTAAAATTTTAAATATTTTAAATATTTTAAAATAGCGGTGACTCTTCTGCATAAATTCATTTGGCTTAGACAGCAATGCCTGTCATTGTTTGCAGCTAAATGGCCTTTGGGACCATCAGTCAAGGGAACAAATGTTGGTGGCTAAGAACTCAGGCAAGTCTATGAAATGTGGTCTGGGCTTAACCCCTGCTGCTCCAGTCCCAGTGGATGAGCGCCCATAACAACCTTCCCTTCACCCAGAGACCCGAACACTCCTCGGAGGGGCAACAGGGGAACCAGAACTTCCAGAAGAGCTGAGCTGAGCTAAGGAAACAGGCCCCACAAAAGCACTGAGACAGTTTCTCATCTGTCCAAGGAGATGTTAGAGTTGGTGCCTCAGTAAACCCAGTTAGACACAACCTTTTTATCCCAGACTCACCCAACCCAGCCCAAATCTGCAACTGCTACAGTCCATCAAGTCTTTTTCATTTATTTGGAAATAACCTAGTGAAGATGTTTCACAGACTGTGGATCTCTCGAATCTCTGACTCTGTAGAGGGGGGGCAACCTCCACTGAACTGTTCTTTCTCCTATTCCCCTCATAAGCACGTTCTCATGTGTGTGCATACATACACTCACACACACACACACACGCACACACTTGCACACTCACACAAACTCAGGTGCACATTGAAGCACACTTTTACACCCTCAGGCACCATTTTCCACATGCACCCACGTACACATGCACACACATGCACTCACATGCACACTCAAAGTCGTGCACACGGTCCCTCTTCAGTGCACAGCTGACTTTGCTTTGACCTCACTCTCCTCTCCCACCGTCTCCTGCTTCCTCATGCTCCAGCTTTCCCTGCCAGTCCTTGATGACCTCCTTTCCCAGGCTGCTGCCCCCAGGTCCCAACACTCAGGCTGGAGGCAGATTTGCCCCTGCCTGCCGTCTTCCTAGCCCCAGCGCGCCCCTGTCACTGTCTGGCCATGCCTGGCAGCTAGAATTGCAATTCTCCTTGTTTACAATGCATTGTAATTGCGGGCACAGGCCAGGCTGTCACTTGTAATTTTATCTTGTCCCCTTCTCCCAGCACTCCTCCTTGCCTAAGTGTCAAAAGACTGCCCTTGTGACAAGCGCTATTGGCAACCAATGGCTCCCACATCCAGCAAACCCTCAAAGGGTAGTTATTGCTCCTCTGTCTCCACTCAAGAGATGAAATAGGGCCTGAGTGGACCTACCCCTCCTGAACCACCCTGTCCTCTGCACCCCAGCCCAGGAAGGTACTGAGTTCATCTGTTGGCAAACAGACGCCTTTGAATTCCATATACAACTGCTGAAACCACCACAAGCTGGGTTCCCAGATGAGGAAACAGGAGCAGGCAGTAAGCCAAGCTGGGATTGCAAACCAACATCAGCTCTACCCTTGATGTTTGTCAGACTTTCTGTTTTGCATGCATGGCTGCCTTGCTGGTATCAATCACTGTAGTAATGCTGAGCTAAGATGGCTAAGATAGTGAATCGTCATCATCTGTCTGCCAGAAACCAGAACGGGAGCCTCTAAGATGGTCCAATAGCTCATTTCATTTCCTCCAATGAGTACCAATGCCTAGTAGCTCCTCCATACACATTCTTGGAAGTGACACATTCTGTTCCAAGGGTGGATATGCTTTTGGCAAGATTGCTATATCTGACAATGGCTGGAATTCTGCTTTAGTCTTATACACTCATTTCTGGGGGCTTTGTGAGTCATACTGTGTAATGTTCTGGGGTTACTCCTGGCTCTGCACTCAGGAATTACTCCTGGTGGTGCTTGGGAGACCATGTGGAATTCTGGGGATCCAACCAGGGTCAGCTGCATGCATGGCAAACACACTACCCACTGTACTATTCTTCCAGCCCCTAGTCTCATTCACACTTATTTTTGAAGAACATAGAAAATTCTTTGCTGTTAGAGCAGTAGTTTTTGAAGAACTTTCCTGCTGACTGGGGGTTAGGGGTGTGTGTGAAGTGACTGCCTATTTATAGGGCATGCCTGGGTCATGTAATGGAACTCTTAACCACACTGACATATAAGCATCAGAAAGATGTTTATTTCCACTTTAGTGTTCTGCAACATGTACACCTACTTTCATGATTCTGTGGGTGTGAAACTCAACTCTAGGTACATAACTTCAAGCTGATTATTTTTGCTAAAGTTAGAAAGTGGGTAATATGGGGCATTATCTCTGGGAAGTTGAGTCAAGAAAGAACAATCTTCACCTGTAGTCCCTTTGTATGCTACTGAAATTGGGTGATCAGAAAGACTGGGGAGAGAAACTCGGATAAGTCCTGTAGGTCTTTAAAATGTACAAGTTCTTCTCCACTCATTGATACTGTCTGTGTTAGGAGAGGAGGATCAGGATTGCTTAGTTATTTGTTCTTTTTTAAAAAATTTATTTGGGGGGTTTGGGAGAGCCACAACTGGCTGTGCTCAGGTCTTATTCCTGGTTCTGTGCTCTTACTCCTGGTCGGGGACACTGAGGACCATATGCAGTGTTGGGAATCAAATCTGGGCTGGCTGCATGCAAGGCAAGAGCTTTCCTCACTGTCCTGTCTCTGCTGGAATCAGGCTTGGATGTCCCGTTAGCTCATTTCTCCCTAGGGTTAAAGAGAAGATTCTCATAATGAATCTATAACAAAAGGGGAGTCGACTGATGAATGAAAAATTAGAAGTGATTTTGCACCCAAGAGAAGCATTTCAAGACCTTGAAGAGCAGGACAGGAAAGACATGAGCTCTGTCCTTTGTTAGTGGGGTTGGCCAGGTAGGTGGGCACTGTGCTCAGGACCACGAGGACCAACACAGCCATACTTTGCCTGGTGACACTGAGCCTGCAGTTTGGATGCTGGGGCCTTGACGTGAGATACTGGGTGTCACCAGGGCTACAACTTATAATGCGTAGGTGGGGGTTGGGGGGCATTCCAGGCTAGGGAATTGTTCAGGACTTTGTGTGTGTATGCAAGACATGTTCTTTACCTTGGGTTCTCTCTATGGCCCTGAGTTTAGCATCTGAATTGGAATTGAGACTTTGAGAAGCTGATCAGTTGGATCACACCCTCCACGGCCCTCCCATTATTCCTTCCCTCTTCCTCTGCCTTTGCTCTGCCCTGCTCAGTTGCTCACCTGCTCTGTGTCCTTGAAACACACATTCATTCTCTCCACCTTTACCTTAGCTCTGCCTTAGATGATTTTCTGTGTATAGTTCATCAAAATATCTACATGAACCCCTAGCATCGTGTCTGACACCTAAGCTGCCAAGGATGGAGACCTGTGGGTTGTAATACAGGGGATGCTAAAAGGCTGGGTGGTTATAGTTAGTTACTCCAGAACAGGGAGCATGATGCCCCAGTGGTACCCTGGCTGTAACCCCCCAACCCCCAACTCCCAGCCCTGCCACTAGCTGAAAGCAAGGAGAAAGCTTTGAGGACATGCAATTAGGAATACAGATTCTTCATTCATGAGCACTGAACAATTCCTACACAGGAAAGAGAAGAGCTTGAAATTAGCCTAAATGCCTTGCTTACATATCCTCCCAGGCTAAAGAGTAGGAAAGAAGGATCATTTAGCAGGACTGACCCTTGGGGTATTTGCCTCTCATCAGCTGGGACTCTATTATTATTTTGTAAATGACATCTTCATCTTAGCGGCCCTATTCCCCTTGCAGGAAAAACCACATAAATAAATGATATTTACATTCTCTGGCTGCAGGGAGTGGGAGCCGGCTGAGATGAAGGAAAGGAGGCTGGTATTTCCCTGGATGGCCCTTCATGAGTTCTGGCAATGAATTGCACAGTGGTGGAGGTTTTGGGGGGAAGGAGATGACAGCAAACGGGATGTGAAGGCAATCTGACTGCAACATCTGTCACCCCATTGATTCCCAACGTTGATTCAGCTGATCTGGCTGGCCAGGTGGGCGTCCCCTTCCTCCCTCACCACTCAGTCTCTTCATAAGCTGTGCTCTCAGTTTAAGAGGACATCCTTCTCCGAATAGAGATGGAGCATTTTTTGGTCAAGAGCATACAAATAGTTATACTCCCCTGCTAGAGACTCTAAACAAGCTCTTGAGAAGACTGCAAACTTAGGCCACTGTTTGGAGCAAGGGGGATAGACCAGTTAGGGGAGCTCAGGGAAGAACACTAAAGCAAATTCCACATCTCCCCTATTTAGAATACTTGGGTTTGTCCACAGCTTCTGCCAACTAACTCTTGAACTTCTCATGGGGCCCTGGGTTGAGGAGTATAAGACAAGTAAGCCAGCAGAGTAAGACACCCTGCAAATGGCTTGTTTCCTGAGGTGGTCATATGGGCAGAGTGAGTGGACAGACATCTGGTCAATAGAACCATGGCATTGTGGGTGCCTTTTATTATTAGATTTCCATGGGGAAATCAGAGGAGTCTACTTCATGGGACAAAAAGAAATATCCACAGTCTGTTAAGGAAATCCCCAACAAAGACATACCACTAACTCCAAACACCTTAGCCTGTATGATGCAGGGCCCTGTGCTGCCATCCTGATATTCAGATCTGGTTCTGTTTCCCAAGCTCCACCAAAGAGAAGAAGTAGGGGTCCACATCTTGCCCCCAGGATTTACTTAGGGGGTACCTATCAGCTCTCTAGGCTGAGAGAGACCCAGATAGTCTCAGGTTAAATGACCTCTGGTTTATTGGAGGCTGAAACAATTGCCTTAACGAACATGTGTTTGCATCTCTCAATGTAATATTACAGGTAGGTGAGACTTCCAGAGACCTATCAAGTTTTCCAGAATTGTTTTTTTCTCCCAACTGTGATACCAGAAAGTGTTACTCTGGTGATTCCCCCTGTTTCAGGGTGGACAGTTTCAGTAATGGTGAAGAAAACAAACAACGAATACAAACTCCTCCCCAACACTTCCCTTTGTGCTCTGTCCTTTTTATGTTGGCTGTGTAGTCAGGTCTATAACAAATTAGTCCTGAGATCTCAGTGTTACAACAAAACAAATGTTTTGTTCATAACCTTTTGCTTTTTACTCAGGACACTTATCCAGCGCAGGTTACTATATATGTGTGTGCATGCATGCATATGTGTGTATTATGGGTAGCTCTCTCCATGAACCATCCAGAGAATAGTGGATCTGCCATCTTGAGGTCATACCATCTGGAACTCTTGGCCTCCATATCTCCTCCCCCCCAGCTGCAGAAGAGACAGCCACCCATCTGCCCTCTGTCCATGCCATGCCCTTATGTGACTGAACTAGTGATGAGGCCCTGCTTAACTTCAAGAGATTTTGGAAATGTCTGGATGAGTATGGATATTGGATGAACAGTGAATTGCTCTCCCTTCTGGATCTTCAGCAACTTTGTGGCCTTGTTCACAGCCAGGTTTAAGAGGAGCATTGATTGGCCATATAAGTTATATCAAAACATTTGAAGTAATGATTAGACACCTAAGTTATCCTAAGTAGGTGTCTAGGGGTTGAGGTTATCATGGAGAGTAGGAGGGATCCTGTCTCGCCTTCAAATATCTCCAACTATGAGACGAAACAGAGTCTCAAATAACATGAAGGACCCTGGGGTCCTAAGGAAGTGTGTGGCATGAACAGGAAGTGAAACTGGGCCCTGAGGAAGGGTGAGACAGGAATAGGAACTGGGCTCCGGGAAGCACATGGTCAGAACAGGAAGTGACACTGGGACCCAGGAAGCAAAAGACGGGAACAGGAAGTGATACTGGTGTGACAGGAAGTGCTTATCTGCTCCAGGGTGGGGTTACCCAGGCATAGGGACTCTTGATGGGCAATGGCCCCAAAGTGAGGTCTCTAGCTCCCTCCTGTGTGGGGGAATAGAGGAGGAACATAGGAGTTCATCTTCCTGGCCAATCAGACCCCTCTGACTGTCTACCGTCTGGGAAAAGAGAAAAACAAGCCAGTTTCTGTAAGCCAGGGCTCTCTTTGTCTGATTATCTTTCTTCTCCCAAAGATCCCCATTGCCTCCCCAAGCCAGAACCACTCCAGTAGATGAAGGTGAAGTGCATGAAGAAAAATGCTCAATCTGTGCATCTTCACGCTGGGAAATTATGCCTCACCTGGGGGTACCTGTACATGTTTGGACCCCTCCTCTGGGCAGCCTTTCCCCAGGGGGATTGAGGTGAGGGTGGTAAGGAGACACCTTGCTGTTTAATAAATAATAGAAGAGATTCATAAAGTGTCTGGAAAGCACATTCCTCATGCAGAAATGTTACGGAATAACACAGGATGAATAATAGAAAAGGTTATTGAAAAATTCATAATTTCCAAGTACCAGTGAAGGGCAGCGCCTGTGCAGTCTATTTGCCTGTAGAAAAGTGATTAAAATATATATTATTGTCCTGTCTATAGGAAAATGTATTATTAAGTGGATACTAGCGTGACATTTGAAAAATCCATTTCATTCTATTTAGCAGCAGAGGGGTTTTGGCTGCTGCTTTGGGGAGCAGGTTTCACAAGCATTTTAATCAGCCATCTAAAAAACAAAGAGGCATTTTAATTATGGCCCCCTGCCTCCTCCCAGCTAAACTATTGCTTTACATTTGCAGTGCTTTTGCCAACAAAAATTCAAAGCCTATAACAGTATGCTAATATCCCTCCAGCATGAATTATGTCACTTGCCAAGAAAGCATTCTGACCCATTGACCAGTCCTTATGGGTTGAAAGAAGAGAAAGTGAGAAATGGATATAGTGATCCAGACACAGCCAGAAACAGTCTCAGCATGGAAGTTCCACAAACCTTGCTGACCCTAATGTGTATGACCCCAAGGAGGTGGACACCCTATCTTCCCTGGGTACCCAGACAATGAGCTTGTGGTGGCTCTTATTTCTGAATCAGGAATCATCAGAAACAAACCTCTGCTTTGACCCAGGTTATAAGTTCTCAGTCAGAAGACCCAGCAACATTCAGAGTTCATTTGAAAGAGTTTTTGGTTTGAGGATTGGAAGGGAATAACTCTCAACTCATGCCTGGTATTTTTCTCTTAGAAAATATCTGCCTGTAGAAAAGGTCAAGGGCAGCTAGGGGGCAAGATGGATTCTGGGCAAAATGAGCCCCATCCTGCCAACCTCAACTTTCCATTCTGCTTGGCAGCTCTTGCAGCTCAACAGGGTCTTGGGGTGAGGATGAAAGTGGGTAGCAGTCAGTTGGAGAAGCTCCAGGTCATCCAGCTGTGGGGGTAGGCTTTTAGTTATAAACAACATAGTGTTGTAAATCCCTTCCTCTGACCCACAAACTGTAATTTTGCCAGAATCATCTAAGCTCTCTGGGTCTTCCCTTAGTGATGAAAAATTGGACATTTTGTATCAGATCATTATTTTTAAATCTTTATTTAAAGCTTCCTTTAAAAATATAGATAATGAAACCATTTTTTCTAATGAAATCTCACATGGGAGCTGAGAAAATTATTTTTACTACTTGTGGAAGGGTCAGAAGGTCCAATTGCTTCTGAATTCAAGCTAGCCACCCTTTCCCTTTCTAAGGCAGCCACCAGGAAGTATAGAGATCTGATTGCATTTAGATTCCTGGGGCACAGTATGAACCCTAGCCTATCGGGAGGTGGGTAAGTCTCTTCCTACTTTAGACTTTATCATTGAATGTGCATGGCCAGTTGGAAGGAGAGAAGGTTCATAGCCTGAGTTTTCCCTCTACATACTGATGCTCATCGTGGGTGAGTTTATTTATCCCACAAATGTTTAGTAAGAATTGTTCACTGTTTCCCCCTTAGAATCCCAAATGCTTGTTTCTGAATACACTCAGGACAAGCCCTTGCTTTTTTTTTTTTTTTTTTTTAAACAAATTGCCTTTCTTTCTTTATTTATTTATTTTTTGCTTTTTGGGTCACACCCAGCGATGCTCAGGGGTTACTCCTGGCTTTGAACTCAGGAACTACTCCTGGCGGTGCTTGGGGGACCATATGGGATGCCGGGGATCGAACCCGGGTCGGCCGCGTGCAAGGCAAACGCCCTACCCGCTGTGCTATCGCTCCGGCCCCCAAGCCCTTGCTTTAAGGGAACCAAAAGCATCCAAAACAACTTGCTCTAGTTCAAACACAGGGAATGATGGTTATTGGAAATAGAATAATTGGTTTTTTTATTGAATGAATAAAAACAATGAATTAAACTTTAAAGAAACTAGCAGAGTTCTCGAGTTTACTCTTTAGCCAGATCACTAGTTGAAATGCTTCTCATAGCCAGAGAGAAGCATGGACATTAAGGCACTTGTCTTGCATTTGGTCAACCATGGTTAGATCCCTGAGCACATAGCTAGCACTAAGCCCTGAGCATTGCAAAGTGTTGCTGCAAAATGAAAAAAAAAAAGAATGTGAAAGTACTTCTCTAATCCTCTCCATCTCTGTGCTGAGGGCTCAGGCTTCTTCAGTCACACAGTCATGTTGCACAAGGATGAATGTCAGATATTAGAATGTTGGGCTCCTTCCTGTAGATTGTTGTTTGTCCTGAGATCCTGAGTGCCCTTTGCTGTCCTATTACCTTGTCCCCACACATTCCCAGATCTTCTTTTCTCTACCTACTCTTCTCAACCATGGGAGTTAGTTGAGGGGAAGGCCTCCAGAAACATTCAATACACAAGCCTGGGCCAGTTGTCTGGATCTCACTTATAATATAGGCTGTCCATGCCAAGGCTTCCTTCTGATCTAAGATCCAGTTGAGGGTTCCTTTCAGTATCAGTCCTCATGAGTGTTTTCATCACTTGATCTTGATTGACCTTGATATCCAGTCTCTACACTCTCCTGGGCAAGGTCATTTAAGAAGCATCTCTGGGTCAATAATCCCAAATTCCTATCTCTAGCTCTAACTTCTAGAGTAATGGACAAACACACATCCACTATTCTCTCTATTAGCTTTTACAGAGAATTCAAACTCTACCTTCACCCTTAAATGAACCCTATACCCATTCATATTTACTCCTGAAATCCCTCTCACTCTAAGTCCTATATAATCACTGGTCTGCTGTTGACTTCCCCCCAAAAAAGCAATTAGTCCACTTGGGACATTAGTATAAATTAAATCCTACATTTTGAACTTTGATGATGGGTTTCTGGTACTTAGCATCATTAAAAAAAAAGTTTATCCATCAGTGGCATCTGTCAACACTGTTCCTTTTGTGGCCAAATAGCACTCTGTTCTAAAGACAACCCACATTTTGCATCTCTGCCTATGAGCTGAGAGCCTCTGTGTTCTTTTCATTTGTTGACTGGAATGAATTCCATTGTGATATGCGTGCCAGGCTAGGGCTCCTGAACCCAGACACTTTCATCTCTGGTGCATATATGACTCTAGGTGCATTGATTCGGCCTTAGGGTCTTATTTATTAAGATCGGCCACACTGTTTTCCACAGTTTTTTATTTTATTATTCTATTAAATTTTTATTTATTTATTTATTTATTTTTGGAATAAGCCCATTATTTTATTGATTTATTTTTGTTTTCTGGGCAGTCACACCTGGCTGTAATCAAGGCTAATTCCTGGGCTCTATGCCCAGGGACCTCTCCCAGCAGGGCTAGGGGGACCTGATGGAGCATCGGGGATCAAATCCAGGTTGGCTGCATGCAAGACAAGCACCAGATGTGCTATACATCTCTCCATTCTTGTTTTATTTTTATTATTATTATTATTAACAATGACATCAATTTGAAGGATCTGATGACACATCTCATTCTCACCAACTTTTGTTCTTCTATGTTATGTTTAGTGTCACCTCTCACAGAGTTTGAGAGTTTATCAGAAATTGAATTAGCAGATTTCTTAAGCCAAGATGCTGAGCATATTTCCTGATGTCATTGGTTTTGAATGTATCTCTTAGGAAAACATGTCTGTCCAGAACCTTAACCTGTTTCATTCAGGTTGGACATTTGTCTTTTTTGTTTTTAGAATTTCTTACATTTTCTTGAGAGCAGTGCCTTATCAGCTATATGATTTTCATTTCCTTCATTCTGTGACTTCTATATTTTTACTTTATTGCCAGTATCCTTTAAGCCACACATATCACATTACTTTGGATTAAGCTCAGTTTCTCTGTTATTATTCTTTTTCTGTTATTAATTTTGTAATGGGTTCGTTTAATCAAGCACATAAAGACAATCTATGGTGAGAGAACAAGCAGGTATTTACATATACCAGTTGATCAGACCAGTGGGTCTCGACTAGGCAAGCACCTGAAACCTTAGCTTAGGGATCCAAGAGTCTGTTTTTATGGGGTATTGCTGCAGATTCTTCATTACTTTGTTTCATGCTCAAGCAATGTTGGATGCACATACGTCATGGCACCTTATCAGTATGGCTTCAGGGAATTCCCTAAAATCAGCATGTGCTTAGCTTGGAACAGGGAAGTTGACCTAAGTGTGGTATCTTTTAAAAGGACAAGATGAGCATCTTTTAAAACTTTCCACCCACAAGTAAAATAATCTCTTTAGAAATCAATTATGAACAAAGGACATACATAATAAATTTCCCTCATAACATCAATAGTTTAGCTGTCATATGTTAAAAACTATTACTTGAATCAAGAATGCAAAGATTTGACTCTGTGTTTAGCTTGTTTTTGGTCTGTGATCAATTTTGAGTCAACTTTTGTACACGATAGAAGCCAAATTAATTATTTTATATGTCCATCTTCCACACATATCCCAAAAGTCCCAGCACCATTTGTTGAGAAGATTAATGTTTCTCCCCACTGAATTTTCTTGTCCAATTTGTTAAGAATAAATTGAAGGTAACTGTGAGAGTTCTGTTTGCATGATCTCCCTCCTTGGTCTATATGGTGATTCTGATGTCAGAAATGTTACTGTCATTTCTATAGTTTATAGTTTGTTTGAAATTTTAAAACTTTGTCTTTCTCTTTAATTTTTGTCATGGCTAGTTTGTTGTCTGAATTTTATATAGATTTTAGGATCAGCTAGTCAATTTCCAAACTTCCCCCACAAAAGCAACTGGGATTTTGGTAGGAATTGCGTTAAGTCTGTCAATACATTGAAAGTTTAATATTTTAACAGTATTAAGTCTTCCAATCCATGAACATGGGGACTTTCTATTTGCTTAGCTCTCTTCAAATATCTCTCGGTGACGTTTTGTAGTTTCCACGGCTCCAATTTTGCATTTATTTTGTAAAAGCTATTCCTGAGAGTTTTGTTCTTTTCGATACTGTTATAAATGGAATTGTTTTCCTAATTTTATTTTGGATGGCTCATTGCTAGTGTACGGAAGTTTGATTTATTTTGGTGATTCTTCATATGCCCAGCATCTTTAATAAATTCCTTTCCTAATTCTAATTCTTTCTTGTAGCTTCTTTAGGATTTTCTCTATATAAGGGTCTATTGTCTGTGAGCTGAGGTAGTTTAAGATTTCCTTTTTCAATCTCCACATTTTTTATTTTTCTTGCCTAATTTCCCGACTGGCCTGCCCAGTGTCATGCTGAATGCAAATGTTGAGAGAAAAGCTTTAGTATCTAAACAGGAATCATTCTGTAGACAGAGGTTTATAGTTGCTGTATCTGAAGGGCTTTTTTTTCCCATCCGGGACTGTTCCTTTTTATGTTCTTAGTTCTGTGAAGGTATCTTCTCTGGTTTTAAATCAGCAAGCTGAGTCCTTCCTTACAAAGCCTTATTCTCAGATGCTTTGAACTCTGCCTGGACAATCTCATCTAAATCGGCTTTCCCAAGTCTCACTTATAATTCAATACTGTGCTTCCTCTTTTATAGGATTGGTTTAGAAGGAAAAGTATCTTGGAGTCAAGAGAGGGAACAAGGGTTCAAGAGAGAGAGAGAACAAAGGTTAGGATGCATGCCTTGTCTGCACCTGCGCCAGACTCCATCAATGGCACCCAATGACCTCTTCTGGGTATTGCTGAGTATGTAGAACCCCGGAGGTCTCTGAGCTTAGCAGGAATGTTACCCAGCACCACAGACCCAAGAAGCACCCCATTGGCCAAATACTGCTAGCAGTGACCCCCAGAACCATGAGCACCATTTGAGAGCACCTCCAAAAATAATAATATCTTTTCTTTTAAAAAATTATTTATTTTAATGTAAACAAAAGACACAACTGTTGATACAATTCTAGTGTTGAAATGGATTTGTTAAAAAAGCTCCTATATTTAAACCAATAAGTATAAAAAAATCAATTTTTATGTGAAAAATTTTCTATCTGCTCACAGGCTTGTTAAGTCCTTGTCTAAGAAGTTATTAAGCTGTTTGTTGCTAGTCTGAACCATCTGTGTTATTGTTTTTGTTTGTTGAGTTGAGTTGGCTTCTTTATTACTTTCCCATCCAATTGGGTGTGCTCCTGTTGGATTTTCAGTATTGAGGAATTACGAGGTGAGACTTCAGGATCTATGGTCTTAGTTGACATGGTGGCAGCTGTGGGAGGGGACATGGCTGCCAGGGCTTCTGGAAGTTCCCACCCCAACTCTGAGAAACACCAAACTTCTCAGCCTGGGCACTAGGTACCTGAAGTTATTTGCAGTTTGGCATCTCTGCAGAGAATATCCATGAAGCAGTGGAGATGAGTCCTTGGCATGGCTGCAGCAGTGGGTTTGGAGTGTGACTGCTGGGGTTTTGGCAGGGGGGTAGTCAGCCCACCCACCTGCCAAGGGTGTTCCAGGGTTTTCCATGTGGGGACCAGTGTTCCTATGAGTTTTAGCTGCTTCGAGTGCTTGTCCTGGGAGATCTCACTGGGAATTGGTAGAGCAGGGTCAGTGGGTAAGTTAATGTGGACACAACTGGTGACGAGTATTTTTTCATCCACTGCCCCCACCCCTCTCTACTTGCTTCCATTCTACCCAAGCTGTTCTTATTCACTACTGTATTTATTCTCTGCCTCTATCAACATTCCTGAAATAGTAACTATTTGTTCAATAATTACACAAATGAATAATTACACAAATGAATGTGTGTCCTATATGGACAAAGGTGCAATGTGTAATCACTGGGCTAGAAGCAGAAGAAACTGGTGGTGACCGTGCGCTTGAGGTGACAGTGATGAGTCTAGGGAGCAGGGAGATGCTTTCCCCGTGGACATGATCAAAAGTAACAAAGAAAGAACAAAGCTTTCAAGAAAACCCTGTACATGCTGGCTGTGGAAGGGCTTTGCAGAGGCCAGACATGGTCACACCACACTTCCAAACAGGATAGATCACCTTCACTGGTCTGGGCTGTTAACAAGAATTTTTGTTTCTTTCTGGGGTAACAAAGAGCAATAATAGCTCTTAAACGCTCCCCAGCGGGCACCTGCTAGGCCAGGCCAGCCTGCTCGGGAGCTTTCAGGCTGCGCATCACAAAGGAGAGACCAGGGCATCTGGGCCACATGGTTGTCGGCGAAATAAGCCTTCAAACGCACCTTTATCCTCAGTTTCATCTCACTCCCTTCCCACCCTGGAGTTAAATCTATTTCTCAGCGTCCCGCCCCCACCCCCAGCCGCCATCACGATCATCTAAATTAAAATCTGTTATCGGTTCTGGGTAATCCCCTTTGATGCCCGGAGGACTGCAGGATCTGTCTTGCTCAAACCTAGCATGCAAGGGCTGATAGCTTTGGGGCAGCTGAAATGGCTTTGTATATTTCATACACATGTCCACATCACTCGCACAGCACCAGGAGCTGGCGCAAAAAGGACACGTTCATGGCTGGGACTTTGATGGAACTGGGAAAGGAATAGCCTTGGAGAGAGCTGGGGGTGGGGTCAGCTTCTTGGCATTCTTTAGAGAGAGGAAGAAGTGAGGTCCTCTGGGTTTCACAGCCATGGTGTCACCCTGGGGTTTTTGCCATCCCTGATATTTATTTTCTTTCTTTTTATTTGTTCCTTTCTCCTCACACCTTTATTTTAGGAGGTTGCCTGCTGACTTCAGTGGCCAAACTATACATTTGAGATCTCTGAGAAGCAAGGGGTGACTTGTCTTGGGCTGGCCATCCCAGTCACGACCTGGGACACACCTCTAATCTTGCTGAGTTTCCTTCTCTTCCTAATGTAGTCTCTGTCTGGAGAGAGAAGGGGGCCAGTAGATAGTAAAAAGAGAGGATAGACTTGGGTTAACCCACTTGGGCTTAAATCCTTCTTCTTTCTGTGTGTGTGTGTGTGTGTGTGTGTGTGTGTGTGTGTGTGTGTGTTGGGGGGAGTGCTTGGAGCGACTCCTGGCTTGGTGCTCAGGGCTCACTCCTGGGGTGCTCTGGGGACCATGCAGGGTGGGGATTGAAGCAGGTCTCTTGCAGGCAAAGCAAGCGCTCAGACCATTGAACCATCCTCTCAGTCCTTAATTCTACCTCTTATGGTTACAAACTGCAACATGCAGAAAGGAAAATAAAAATAAGGGAAAAGATAAAAAAAAGAAAAGGAAAAGAAGAAGACAAGAAAAGAAAGGAAAGAATAAAAAGAGAAAAGAAAATAGTTATTTGCCTGTGCAGCGTCTCTGGCCCTTGCTGACCAGGTGTAGTGGGGCATCCAGTGGGCAGGAAAGCAGCTCCTGACACTGGACTCCACTGCGTGCCATAAAGCTAGAAGCAAATGGGTCAGAGAGCAGGATTCACTGCCAAACTTCACATCCTCATTCTTTCGGCCCTCCTGGATTTGTACTCCCTAGAGTGCTTAGAAATGTACTTACCTGATCTATTTAGGGGACAGGGAGGTGGCTCCAGGTGCAAACCTGGCATTCACAAGAGCCTGAGTTTATTCCTCATACCTCCGGGTTCTTGCCCAGGTGAGACCCTGGTGTCGCCCCTACTCCTGCATCTTGGGCCCAGGTGGCACTCTGTCATCTGTATTACTGGTAGGTTGAGTTTTGCTGGGAGTGGCTGTCTGAGCAGAGCTTGAGTGCCTCTGATCCCCAATTTAAAATAATTTAGAAGTTTTTTAGAAAACAAATCTCTATTAGAATAAATTTGTATTTATTTTATAATAAATAAACCAAGAAAAAGGATGCTGAAATCGGGGTGCTAGGGTCAGGAAACATCCACCTCTCCCCTCCCACCCACACACTCAGCTTCCCCTCAATTCTAGATGCAGAATGGGGCCCTGGCTGGGACCTTCCTTGCTAAGAGGCCATGCAGGCATAGTCTGAGTTATGTAACCAACATTGCTGAGGGGTGAGGAAGCCCCTCAGTGGTTAAAGCAAATATTTTCAGGGTTGAGGTCCTGGGTTATAATCCCCCCCACACACACACACTACAAAACTTGGGACTAAGTGGTGTATGTTGACTGTTCTTGCAACAAAAGCTCAGGCCTCAGCTTCTCCATCTCCAACCTGAATCTTCCCCTGCACAAGATTGGGAGGTACCCCACTGGCCCTCCTCCTGCAGGTTTGGACTGAGCCCTCCAGGGAGGGACAAGACCCAGGAAAAGCAGGAGCAGTTTGCAGTTGGGCTGAATTTCTCTCTTGCTGTGTCTTTGGTTATGAAGAACAATGCCAGCAACTGCATTTGGAGCGAAGAGATCCCAGCGGCTGATTGAGAACATGACCACTCGACTTTGCTGAGTCCACATTCACAGCCCCTGCAAGGACCTTTGTGTCCACATCCTCAGTCACTCATGACCCTTGTGTCCACCTCCTCAGTCACTCATGATCAGAGCTAAGGGAGAAAGTCAAGGCTATTCTACCCAAAGAAGACACCTCACACAGACTTTTCTCTCTCTCGAAGAGCAGGTCACAGAAAATCTTCTTTCTATTGCTTCGACCTCCTTGCTGGCAAAGGGAATGTATGTGCCAGCCCAGAGACAGGAGAAGACAGTCAGTGAGTGTGCGGTGCTTATGTCAGTCCTGTACAATCCAGGCAGGATAACCCAGTTTCCTTTGCTGGGAAGCAAAGATTTCCATGTGGAACCTGTTCCTCCAGCTTCCCACAGCAGGTCACCCCAAAGTTTCCCTTTGCAAAGGTAACCCCAGACAATGGCAAAATTGTACAACAGTAAATGGGGGTGGTTCATTTAGTTAAAATGAACTGAAGCAAAACTGAAGGATCTGCAGTCATTGGGGTGTCTGATGTGCAGGGCATTGCAGCCCTCCACGTCGCCCACTGTGATGAGAGTCAAGTGATCAGGAATTCAGCCAGGGTGGGAAACCCAGATTTCTCTCTACCCAATACAATGGCTGAGCCAGAAAAGAAAGAAAGAAACAACAAAAGGAAGAAAGAAAGAAAGAAAGAAAGAAAGAAAGAAAGAAAGAAAGAAAGAGAGAGAGAGAGAAAGAAAGAAAGAAAGAAAGAGAGAGAGAGAGAAAGAAAGAAAGAAAGAAAGAAAGAAAGAAAGAAAGAAAGAAAGAAAGAAAGAAAGAAAGAAAGAGGAAGGAAGAAAGAAAGACAGAAAGAAGGAAACAAAGAAAGAAATAAAGACAGAAAGAAAGAAAGAAAGAAAGAAAGAAAGAAAGAAAGAAAGAAAGA
>JASTTN010010873.1:0-14899 GCA_030324115.1 Sorex maritimensis
GGGGGGGTGGGGATCCCAGATGCTTCTACGGTTCACAAAGGCTTGATCACAGACCCAGGTCATCTTTCAGAATTCTACTGAGAAAAATTTCAAAACAGGCTTCAAAAGATCTGGGAGTTCATCCTCCAGGAAACCCCACAATGGGGAGGCAAGAAACCGCTCAAACCACACAGTTCTGGAAGGTTCCTGTACACAATGCTCCCATACACCGAGCTGCACTGAATTCCAGGGCACCATTTTCCAAATGACTTGTAGCATTTGGATCTTTGACCTTCATTGTCAAGACTGGTGGGACTATGGGTTAGAGTCTCAGATGGGGACCGGACAGGATGACGTCAGATTCAGCCCTGCTCTCCTGCAGGACAAACCCTTCTCCCTCTGTGTATTCCAGTGTATTCCACTCGGGCAGCCCCTTCCTGACGCTCAGACAGGAAGACCTTAGCGTTGCTGAAGAAATCAGAGTTGCTCCCTCAGAGCCTCTTTCCTTGAAAGTGAAGCCTCAAAACACAAACATACTCAGAGCAGGAGTAATCTTGGGTAGCAACTGACTTGTACAACACTAAAAAGAGGACAAGTGACAGAAGTCACAGAACTCCTGGGACAACTGGCTCATGGTTTATTTTGTTTTGTTTTCAAACAGAGGAGGAACAAGCTGACAAAAGCAGCCTGTCCATGGGTTCTTAGCTGCCTGGTTAGATTTAACCCTGTGCCCCATTCCTGAAAGTTCCACGGGGTTAAATAAAATGCTCCCTGGTTCCTCACTGGCTTTGTTCTGCAAAGACAGAAATTATGAGCTCGAGTTCACACTGGACCTTTATGCCCACCTTGAAGTGACAGGCAGGAAGAGGCTGCAGGTGTGGGGCAGAGGGGGAAGGGTCTAGGTTGCATAAGAGGACAGGCTAGAGTTCCTATCTGGCTGCTTCCAGTTTAGTTCAATGAGGTGGCACCCTGTGCAGTCCCATTAAAATTATCTGCAAGACTGGAGTTGCAAAGAAAGCACTGAGAGGTGGAAGACTCTAGAGAGAGCCTAAAATGCTCAGAAACCAGGCATTTGTTCTCAGTTCCTCTCACAAGCACAGAGAAACATGCACACATGCACACAGAGAAGACAGGAAACCAGCTGAGGAAGTGAGCACAGATGCATCCTAAACATGCAAGGATTAAGGCTCCTAGTCTTGTTAGAAGGAAAGAAGAAGGAATGCATGACCTGCTAGCGATAAAAAAAAAAAGATGTTTTGTTTTATTTTTAAGGGAAACAACCCAAGGGGAGATACCTGGAGGGAGTACCAGGCCTGAAGAGTTTGTCACTGTCTTCACAGGAATTATTTTAACAGCAGATACAGAGCGTACACGTAAAAGGTCAACAGGGGCTGCAAACACAAAAGGGTCAATGGTACATCCAGAAAGAACATTTGGGAAGCACTCAGGCAGCTGAGAAGCTGGGCAGGGACAATAGCAGGAAGTCGCCCACATGGCAAGAACAATAGGAGTGGTAGAGGCAGTGGTCTGAGACAAACCGAATTTCAAATGCTCTCTCTCTTCTGAGCTCTGCGCCAAGTTGGCAGAACCTTCCCTCCTCCTGTCCCCCAAATGTAGTTGGTCAGTGTTGATCGTGCCTCCTGTCACACCAGGAGCTTGCCAAGACTCTGGACAAAGAGATTCACAGAGACGCAGATGGCCTGGCAAAGAGAGGAAAGGGAGCACAACCGGCGTCCAAGGGGGTCCCCCTGGAGAATACTGCTGGGAGGACTCCCAGGAGCAGAGAGATGACTCAGCTCCCGGTGAGGGAGGAGGCTGAAGACCAAGCTCAGAGGTTGCCTGGACATTTCATTTCAGCAGTTGCCTGGACAACAGCTCCCCCAGAATCATGACTTTCGGGGTCCTGTGACTGCTCTGGTAATTACAACCCTCTGGCCTGACTCAGTCAGAACCCCTATAGGCTGGGCAGCAGATGGTCCTGTTAAACTTGCCCTTTTCTGGGCAGCACAATGCCAAGTGTCCCAGGGCACACTCCAGTCTCTGTCTGAGCAGCCCTCAAGTACCCAGGCCAAGACCCTGATTTCAGCCAAGTGGAGGGGAGCAGAGATAAGCAGGCAGGATGGGGTGAGGCCTCATGGTCATCTCTCTGCGAGCGTCTCTGCCTACCCCATCTCCCCAGGTTCTAGAATCTCAAGGGTGGACGGGTCCCAAGCCCTCCTTCTCACAACAAGCCTGTCTGTGAGGGCTTCCTGGGCCCCGTCGAATGGCAGCAAATGGACGAGATGTGGGTGCAGGGGCTACAAGGGACTTGGGACCCCAGATCTGGGCAGTCACTGTGGCTTCAGTCTTGAGTCAGCCAGTCTGGCACCAGGAGCAAAGGGACAGAAGCTCCTCAGAGCCGAGGCGCTCACCTTCCTACCCATCATGCCGCCGTCTCATGGCAGTGTGGCGGCCGTCAGTGACAGCTGCTGCTGACAAGACTGCACCCTAGGAGTTTGGGCCATCTTTCCTGGTCGTCTCACAGACCACGCCTCTCACGGCTTCAGAGAACGGCTGGATGGGAAAGCCTCTGTGAAAGAAGAGTTTGCGAGAACAGCCCAGAGTTCTCCAGTTCTCAGGATAAGAGGCCGGGGTGGAGCTCGGCCATCCCAAGCCTGGTACATGGACGTCCGAGGCCGCCCAGATCACCTTCAGGCTACATTCACCTCTTTGCTGCTTCTGTGGTGCCGGGAATTGAGCCCAGGGCCTTGCCCACCAAAGCTCAGGAACTCTACCACTGAACCACAATCCTCAGCCCATGACTCTTTTTTTCAACCAAAGGAGGTTTTCCCTGAGGAGATGGTGGAAGCCACCTCCATCAAGCTCCTCCTCACACGCGCTTGAAGTCGCCGCCATGACAAATTAATAGTCATGGAATTGACAGCCAACTGGTTTTAAAAGCATGGAAGCCTTGGGTGAGGCACTTGCCTTGCACACGGCCAATCCGGGCTTGATTCCCTGGCATCCCATATAGTTTCCCAAGCACCGCCAGGAGTAGTTCCTGAGTGCAGAGCCAGGAGTAAGCCCTGAGCACTGCCAGATAGAGCCCCCAAGCAAACAAGCCAAAAATGTTCTCAGGCTCCCAATATGTTCTTCACCAGAGACTCAATTCCTCCCCTACAGCCACTCAACAGGCACTGGCCTTCAAGATTCTCTAACTGAAACTTAGCCAAGAGTGTCCACGAACTCCTGGGAATGCCACCGAGAGGCGATGGTCCCCAAACTAACGGCCCCACACTCCTCAGCCCTCCTTCAGATGTTTCTACCATCTCTCTTCCCAGCTGGCTCCTCTAATAAATGCTTTGCCTTGTCTCAGAAGGAATACCTGGGTGAGCCAGATGGAGATGACAAAGGTCAAACTTCCTGAAGTTACTCTGTGAGAGATGTGGCATCTGGACATCCATGCCCAAGGATAGGATTTTTTGCCTGCCTTTCTGATAACAAAAGATATTGGGGCTGTGCCCCAATAAAACCTCTATCATTCACAATTTAAAGCAGAAATTCAAACTGTAAGTATCAAATTTCCTTGTTTTACAGATGAGGGAATCCACAACCATGAAGACAAAGGACCACCTGGGATCTCACTGTCAGCAGTATAAATGAGACTTGTACTCCTTCCCCCGACCCAAGGGAAAAGAGGGGACCCTGGGGCCTTCCCACCGTGGGGAGCCATGCTGAATGCTGATGGGGTTACATGAACATTTACAGGGACTCACAGGATTTCAGAGCTCCTCTCACCCATCATTTGTTCCATATGTAAAACTAGAACAATTATAAACTGAAAGTTATTAAGGACACTGAGTGAAAGAAATGGCGCCTAGGTGACTTACTTCACCCTGAGGGCTCTTGCCTTGGGATCAGGGTATGAGTGTACTGGTCTTACAGGTTGAAGGTGAAATGCTGGGCAAGGGAAATTTGAGGTGGATACATGCCAGACGTGCCATGTGTGAGGTATTACATCATCAGATGTGAAGTACTACATCACCAGATATGAGGTACTACATCATCAGATGTGAGTTGTTACATCACCAGATGTGAGGTACTGCATCACCAGATGTGAGGTACTGCGTCTTTGGATGTGTTTGTTATTGGTGGTATCCTGTGAACTGGGGAGAATACTTTTGGTTTTGTTTTTTTGGGGGGGCACATCCAGTTGTTCCTGGCTCTGCACTCAGGAATTACTCCTGGCAGTGCTCAGGGCATCATATGGAATACCGGAGATTGAACGTGGGTTGGCCACATGCAAAGCAAATGCCCTTCCCACTGTACTATCGTTCCAGCCCCTGAGGAGAGTGTTTGATACTTCACCTCACCATGGAATGCAGCAGCCTCAGATGCAGGAGATGCAAGAACATGCTCCACTGTCTCAGACATTGTGGGAAATGGGTGCCCAGTTCATGGCCTCATTCAACCAATGTCTGACCCCTCCAAGCAGGTGGCCGAAGCCCGACAAGCACTGTTTCTTCCAGGAACTCCCAATTAGGTGGTTCTGAATAAGCCTTACCTTTGTCTTGCCCATTGGTGCCTGGTGGCAGCCCATTCACCACAGCTTTTGAAGCACCAACATCACACTCTGAAAGAGAGAAAGAGCACAGGGCTTGGAAGACGCCTCTGGGACAGTGACAGGGCCCCACCTGCTGCAGTGCCAGGGACACACAGATTCTCTCAAGTCTGGGAGGAGCCTGGAAGGTGTGGGGGAAAATCCTGAGAACGTAATGTGCCTAGAGCCAGGAGGGGGTGCAGAAGCTGTCTGGGGACAGGAAGGGTGCGGAGGGTGAGGCTAATTCTCTGGCCTCTGACCTGGTTGTGCTTCTCGCTTTGAAAAGAAACCTTTACTCCCTCCAAAAGCACCTTGGCCTCTGACCTGGGATCGCCAGTTCAAAAGCCAACTGAAAGCTATCCCCAGGGAGATCTTTCTAGAATCAGGGCGGAAGCCTACAGCTCTCGGAGACTTTCCTTCACCCCATCCCTCATGCCCTGGTCAAGGTCAGCATCCCTCCCCAGACACGGCTCTGGACACTGTGCTCCCTCCCCAGCCCGCTGTTCTCAGTGGAGGCTCTTGTGGCTACCTGCTCACCCTTGGACCATCATTCTGGCCCTTTCTTGCCCCAGGTCACCTCTGCCTCTGGTAGCACAGTCCTCCTGACTTAAAGAGTTCCATGTTATGGAGCAAATGAACACAAAATAGGACAAAGCTATAGGGAGTCTCTAAAACCCTCCATGGGGACAGATCATCTTCTCCTCATCTCTCTGCTCTGCTTGTCAAGGGAAATGACGGGCACAGTGTGGGGAGCCAATCATTCAGATGATTGTCTACGGGAGGAAAAACGGAATTTGAAGTCTCCCCAGTTACACAAGTGATGGCTTAAAATATGGTTTTATTTTCTCAGTAAATGGAATGATCTCTGATCATATTTATACTAACTTATTATATTTATCTATCTATCAAGGCTGTAGCAATAGTACAGCCGGTAGAGTGTTTGCTTTGCACGTAGCTGGCCTGGCCCGGATTCGATCCTTGGCATCCCATATTGTCCCCCAAGCACTGCCAGGAGTGATTCCTGAGTGCAAAGCCAGGAGTAACCCCAGAGTACCACCGATGTGGTCCTCAAACAACAAGAACAAAAACATTCATTATTTTTTTAAAAAAGGCTGGTTTTCAAAAGAAGAACTGACCCTGAGAATCATAAGCAAGCGGCAGAGACCACCTGCTACCGTGGGGACAGAGTCTGGTCACCTCACCCAGAACTAGGAGCTTTCCCCTCCCCTGGTCCTGCCCTTTTCATCTACCTGGCCACCAGAGCCTGCCCTCATGGCCCCATAAGTAGGTCAGGAACTTTAAGGTCTCAGTCACTGTGGGAAAGCCTTCTCCTTTGTCTCTATCCTGCGGGAATCCCATGCATCGGGGCAACTCCTAGTGCCGCTGGCTCCTCTCAGCTGTTGAAACTAAGAAGCCCATTGCCCTCCTGCAGCTGCTGCCCACCCAGTTCTCAATCTCCAAAATCAGGGAAGCAGAAGGCAGAGGATAAGAAGCAGAGCAGGCAGGTGGACCCCCTGTTCTGGGACATGCGCCCAGAGTAACCCCAACCATCAAGAGTCAGCCAAGCCACAAAGACAATCCTCACAGCTGTTTTTCCCCCCATATCTGTGGACTGGACTTGAGAGTCAAAACTAAGTGTCCACAATTAGCATTTCATTTTATCCCTAGTACCCGGAACCCTGGAGCTCTGGCCTATAGATAGATAAGAACTTTGAGGGTCCAGAAAGATAGGACAGTGGGGTCTTGCATGTGGCTGATTTGGGTTTGATCCCTAGCACCACATATTGTTCCCCTGAGTCCCACCATGAGTGATCCCTGAGTACAGCCAGGTGTATGCCCACTGCTCCCCCCCCAAAAAAAACAAAACAAAACCCAAGAACCTTTTGTGCTCAACAAGGACATGAGCGTCCAAGAACACTAATCTAGGATCTGTACTGTGGTCCTTCCCATTCCAAAACTCATCTTTGCTCTCAACTGGGATAAATATTTAAGCATGTTGGCTTCCTGGTTTATATATCTACTTCCCTACATGTCAGGACTGAGGCTCAGCCTAAACCCCACAGTTCATTTGGTACAGACCAGGTCACCCACACCAGCTCTTCACCAGCGTCTTCAAACACCAATGGTCTGATACCTACCACTGAAAAGCCAGCATGGATGCCGCCTGGATCCACAGAACTCCTCCCTCAGAACCTGGCCCTCTCACCCCAGGCTCTGTCTGGCCAAGGCCCTGAATCCACTAATCCTCCCAGAGATACCCACATTTCTGGGACAGACAGAAAGACAGTGTCAGTAAGGCCACTGGGCTCTGCTGGCTGAACAGGACCAGCTCCACCACCAATCAGCTCTGTCTCTCACCATCCTGTCCCCTCAGCTGCCCAATCCTCCCTCCTAGGGTTCAGGGCCTTGTGTTGGGCCTCTCCAAGCTAGCAGGGGGGCAGTCTCTGAGCGCCCCGTGCCCTTCCTCTCCTTCTTTTCTTTGAATTAAAAATAACAAAGTATGGGGCTGGAGCGATAGCACAGCGGGTAGGGCATTTGCCTTGCACGCAGCCGACCCAGGTTCAATTCCCAGGATCCCATATGGTCCCCTGAGCACCACCAAGGGTAATTCCTGAGTGCAGAGCCAGTAGTCACCTCTATGCATTGCTGGATGTGACCCATAAAGAAAAAGGAAAAAGTGCTGCACAGCAAAAATAACGTGAGCACAGCAAGGGTCCGAGCACCTCAGCTGAGGGTATAATCTCCGGCAAGCACTGCAACACAACACATGTGAGAGCACCACAACTAAAGGTCCAGATCACAGGTGGGGGCACCACCACGGAGTCTGTGACCTCAGGCATGCAGCAACCACAGAAACATAACTGGGGGTAGCTCTAAACAGGCAAAGTCATGATACACAGACACATACATAAATATGTAAACAAACAATGCAGCTGCATTGTCTTTAAAAAACAACCTAGTTAAGCGTGAAGACAATTCCATAGCCTCACACTGCCACCTCCCAGCCTGCTGGCTCCTAGCGGACCAAGTTAGCCTCAGCTCCATCGGGTAGGTCAACCCAGACATACCACTACCCCCCGCGGGGCCCTGGTCTGCCCACTGCCAGAGTGACGGGGATGAAGCGAGAAGTCACAGGGGGAGCACCTGCTTCCGTGCACCATAGCCCCATTCCAGTGGGAATCAAGGAGGCAGCAACACCCCCAGATTCCGTGTCCACCAAAAGTGAGAAAAGAGAAGCTCATGATGGCTACCATCTTGCTGGCAACGAGGGGGAGCAGCAGCTGCCGGACCCTCCATGGAGAGATTTCCCCAATGATCCTCGGGGGTGTGGCTCCTATTTCCTCTAAAGTAGGAGAGAAATTCTCCAGTGGGGTCATCGGGCCAGAGAAGAGAGAGTCCAGATTTTTTTTTACTCTTCCTAGGAAACGCCTCCTTCCTGTGCCACACCCAAAGAGATGTTGGGGAGGAGTCCTGCTCTCCACGTTCAGGCATTTCCACACCCTTCCCCACCCCACTGCGGGTCCCTCCCTTCCTCTCATTAATGCTGGGGAGAAGCCCTGCCAGTTTAGAAGAGCATGAAATTTTAGGCCACAGAGCAAACTTTTTCTTTCTTTCTTTCTTTTTTTTTTTTTTTGAAGGCCAGGCCTACACTCAATGACAACAAAAACAAAAGCCAAACACAAAGAAAACCTGAGTTACAAAGCGGTAGCTTCTGGCAGTGTGGCATGCACGGGGAGGGGGAAGGGAAGAAAGCCGTGCTCCACAGCAAAGCACCCAAGGTGCCAGGGACAAGTTCAGCCTCTGCCTTGGCAAGGAGGAACTCAAGGCTGGTGACCCACAGGCCATGCCCTCGGCAGGGTTCTCAGTATATGGCTCTGCCTCCTGCCCTCCTGCACAATCTCCACAAGCGGATGCTTTCGGCATGCGTTGTTCTACAGAATGAGATGCAGAGAAGGGCCCCACTGCAGAACCAAGGCTGGGAGAGGATGCGAGTGGGTGCAAGGGGAACCCCAAGGGTGGCCTTGAGTTGTCCCGCTGGGACCCACATAGGGCCATACTCACAGATTGGCCTGTACTGCTCAGGGTGGGGTCTGGAAATACGCAGCGAGGCCAGTTTTCAACTTACTGACATCTCTGGAACACCCTGGGGTTAAAGCAGGGTTAGGGGCCCCTTGCGTGAGCTGGCACTTCACTACCCGGAGGTTTCTGAGAGGCTCCAAAGGCTCAGCAACCAAGCAGGGCCTTAAGCTCCAGAGGAAAATTTCTCTGCCTGCGATTCTGGGCTGGACCGCTGACAGCTCTGGGCTGTACAATGAGCAACTCCCTGGCCCAGGTTTCCACCCAGCCTTGAAACGAAAAATACCTAAAACCGGCCATCTGTTTAAGACTTGGGTTTCCCCGCCACCCATCCCCAGCAAAGGCATAGCAAAGGGGTGAGTAAACTCGTTCTCCCAGCCTGGAAGAAGGAAGTGTGGTGTGAGCGATCTGTTCAATCTGTTTACTTCTGCTGCCATTGCTGGGATTAAGAAATGTCACTGAGGTGTATGTACACTTACGTCAAATTGATCAAACTGTATGCTCAGAATATTTGCTGTTTATTGCCTCTCACTTAGATCTCAATCTGTTAAAAACAATAGAGGGAAGGGGGCTATTAGCAAGATTCGGACACGATGCAGACCAAGTGTATGTCATGTAGCTTTCACACCTAGCAGGTACTCAGCAGATCATCAGTATGAGGTGATAATAACTCATACCTAGTCTTGGCACTGTGTCTCCAAAGGAGAAAAAAAAGTTCAAAATGTTTTACTGGAGTTGGGGCATTCGGAATACATGGGAAATCTAGCTGGGGTGCCCAGACCTGTCTCATTTGTCAAAGGGAGAAAGAGGCTTACTGTCGTTCTGGATTTATAGATTTATATTCCATATCTGGCTTCTGACCACACCTGGTAGGGCTCCTTTCAGCTCAGTGCTCGGGGATCACTGCTGGCAGTACTTGGGGGATAAACTCAGAGCCCAGCAATGTGTGTGCTCCAGCCCGTTGAGCCATCCGTCTGGCCCCTCAATCAACTCCTTTTCTTTTGGTGGGGGTGGTGATGCTGGGGACTGAAACCTGGGCCATACACATGCCAGGCATGTCCTTCACAGGCTAAGCTCTATCCTCAGGCCCAAAGAGAGGGTTTTAAAGGACTTACCAGAGCTCATGGTGGTGACAGGAAAGTCTTCTGCAATCGGGCCTCGGCACAGCTCTGCAAAACATAAGCCCCACACAATGGAATTGATGAATGGCTGGTTCAACATAATTCCCAGTGATTCATGTTTAAAATGCAAACACTGGCTGACCCTTGATAAAACAGGGTTGAGGCAGGAGTTGCGTGTCAGGCTTCTGGTTCTGGTTCTCAGTTTTATCCCCCATACTGGCTCTAGATAGTGGCCAAGGTCTCGTCCAGTTCTAACTCTCTATTATAAACCTCAAGTTACCTTCAGAGGTAAGTACTAAGGTTGTTAGTTTATGCAGATGAAGAAACACTGGAAGAGAGGGAGAAATATATAATATATACTAATATATATAAATACATATATATATATATATAGTGTGTGTATGCCTGTGTGTGTCTGTGTGTGTGCTGTGTGTGTGTGTGCTATGTGTATGTACTCAGGGGTCACACCTGACAATGCTCAGCCTGGTGGTACAAGCATAATGGTTCAGACACAGCGAAGCACTGCTGCTTCTACTGGCTGGGGACCCTGCAGTTCTTGGTTGGGGGTGAGGGATGGGGGAGGAGACAGAGACGAAACTCAGCTACACATGTGTGAGGTAAGAGCTCTGTTACTCACACTGTCTCCTGGAGCCGCACTCACTCCACTGCCCTGATTCTCCCACTGACCACGATATTCAGATAAATTATATCCCCTCACGGTCCCTTCCAACAGCCCCAAGAACGCAACCGTTTTCCCTCCCTAGCATTTACCTCCTAGACGTTTATAGAAACGTTATCAGAGCAGAGAGAATCCTTTATGTCTGGCTTCTCTCACTTAACAACGCTTGAACAGCACTGGCCATAAGCATGTATGGCTCAGTTTCCAAACTTGCTTTTGTTCCATTAATCTATCTTTGTCCTCAGTGTTGTCATAACTATACCTTTAAAGTAAGTCTTAGGGCTGGTAGGGTAGGGCGTTTGCCTTGCACGTGGACAAACCGGGTATGATTCCCAGCCTCCCGTATGGTCCTCAGCACTGCCAGGAGTAATTCCTGAGTGCAGAGCCAGGAGTAACCCCTGTGCATTGCTGGGTGTGACCCCAAAATAAAAATAAATAATAATAAAGTAAGTCTTAAAAGGACTCAGGTAGTCCTTTCCAACTTATTCTGGCTATCCTATCCTAGGACCATTCTATTTTCATACAAAATTTAAAACAGCCATCGATGTCTACACTACCCCCTCCAAAAGTCTACCAGAGAGATGGCTCAAAATCCTGAGGTGCATACCTCGAATACAGAAGCCCAGAGTTCTATCAGGCGTCCTGCTAGATCCCCCAAGCACCAATGGGTGTCGCCCTGATAACCCTCCTCTGTGTGCACTAGCACTGGACCTCTGGGCCATGTGCAGCCGGAAGTGGCTCCTAGCCCCCTCTGAGCACTGCTGAAAAGCCTCCCCACCCATGTTGACTCTACAGATAAGGCTGCAGAAGGTTTACATTTTTTAAACATTTCAATTTCCAATTCATGGGAATGAGAAACTCTCTTTAACTGGTCTTAATTTTTCTGCAATAGATATAATGCCCAAAAGTAGAGAGAGTATGGGGAATATTGTCTGCCTTAGGGGAAAGGGGAGGGTGGGAAAGGGGGGTATACCCGGGGTATTGGTGGTGGGGAATGTGCACTGGTGGAGGGATGGGTGTTTGATCATTGTGAGATTGTAACCCAAACATGAAAGCTTTTAAGTATCTCATGGTGATTCAATAAAATTTAAAAAAAAATTTTTTTAATTTTTTCTGCAACATTTTGAAAGTACCAGTTTTGGTACTTGGAACGTTTAGTTCCGTTTCTCCCAAAGTGGTTGATGCTGCATTCCGGGTCTTGAATCGATGCAGGGTGGGGGTAGCAGTTGCCTCAGATGCAACTGGAGGGTGAAGTCTGTTAGTTTGCTGACAGAAGGTAGATTTCTGAGAGACAATGGGTGACACTTTTCCTGAAAAGGGGACAGTAGTCAAATTTGGGAACTGCTAGAACATATCAGAAGGCCATAAACTGAGAAGTAAGTCTGCAGGATATGTGAACTTTGCTGTTTAAAATGCCATCTTCATGGCACCTGGGCTTCTCCAGCGTCCCCGCACTGCTTGTGCCTGACCTGGGGGAAGCACCTTGGGACCCTTGGAGTGACCTCTGTTGTGACCTTCCCCCTCTCTCCTCCAGACTCTCCCAGAAAGAGGCCCTCCTGCCCCTTCTCTTCCGGCACCCCTTGTCCTGCACCCTTGGGCCTCACTTCTCACCAGCTTTTTTCCCCCTCCCTTTTGTCCCCCACACTCATTGTTCAGAGGTCCTTCAGCCAGGGCTGTCCACAGATGAAGTACCCGCGTGCCCCCCCCCCCGCCCCGCCCCATCCTGATGCACATTCTGTCCAGTGGAAAAGGGTTTGCTTGAGGGAAATCAACAGAACCATCCTGGATGTCCCCCGGCCTGGGCTCCCTTCAGTGGACCAGGACAGTACTTCCTGTTTGAGAACAAGGAAACAAAAGTGTCACCTTCTCCAGCCCTCCTTTTCCCTGTATTTCTTCCCTCTCCCTCCCAATAAAAACAGAAAACACTAAATAAATAAATAAATAAATAAATAAATAAAATGCCATCTTCAGAGACCAGAGCAATAGCATAGTGGTAGGTAGGGTTCTTACCTTGCATACCACCAACCTGGGTTTGATCCCTGGTACCCCATATGGTCCCTGTACCCTGCTAGGAGTGATCCCTGAGCGCAAAGTGCAATCAGTAGACCAGTGGCATTGCCATCAGTCAGGAGCTTGTTAAAAACACAGAAACTCAGATGTGACCCTATACCAACTGCATCAAATCTGCACTATACCGTGATACCCAGCTGGTCCCTATGCATTTTAAAGTGTGAGAAGCAACACCATTAGCCAAATTAACTGCAACATGGCCAAGGCGAGGTGGGAGGATCAGCACAAGGAGCTACACGCTTGCTTGCTTTTTGACAAGCCCAAGTCACCAGTGGTTTCCTTTTGGGACTGTCGCCTCGCTCACTGTCCTTGGAACTGAAGGAACAGAATGCAAGGGGTGGAAAAGGAAATTATTCTAAGTCCTTCCCTGCAGTCTAAACCAGCAGTAACTTTGCGTCTGCCACTTCGAATACACCTGAGACTGTGTGACACCTTCAGCAGTCCCCTTACACTGTTCAATAGCACGGAAACATTTGCTCTCCCGGTCAAGGAACACAGCCTGCTGTGCTTGATATGCCCGCAGGGCTGCTTCCTAGTCCTTCTGCAAAAGCCTACAAAATACTCATATGCTGGTGAACATATATCTGGAAGGTCATAACATATTCCAGCTTTTAACTGAACTCCTGCGTAATATTTCTGCAGCCAGCCTCATTACAAAGGTTCATAATATTTCACAGCAACACCACCACTGCACAACTCCTTTAGCGATCCCTCCTGTGGACCTCAATTTCCCTCGTCTCCATTTGGAAGGTGAGCACATGGCACCTGCCATTCCTCTGTGAGGGGAGAGATGAACGGAGAGATGACAGGGGCCAAAGAGAAAGGATGCTTCGTCTCACATGATGAGTAGTTCCTACATGCTTTGGAGGTGGCCCTCTGTCCTTCTTCAGACTCTCAGCGTAGACACCACTGCTTTCTAGGAGTCAGTTCCACTCTTACAAATAAACCACTGGAAAGCACACAGGGTCAGGACCAAGATCCAAAATACTGAACTCTCGTGTTGCCATAAAGATCACGACAGACACCAGCTGTGATGCCGCCCGGGAGCCATGCCAGCTACTGGCTGTTATGGGGCTGCTGATAAGAAGGTGGGAGAAGACTGGGCCAAGGGTGGCAGAGAAGAGAATGATTTCAGTATTGTAGGCCTGAAAACAACAGTAGTGCGTGATAATGATATATATAGTGAACAGATGAGAGCCAAGAACTCTGGGGACTGTAGGTTCTATTGCATCAAGTTCATACTTCATTTGCTGGGGTTTTAGTCTGGAGCAGGGGATAGTTTAAGATAATATTAAAGGGGCTGGAGTGATAGCACAGCAGGTAGGGCATTTGCCTGGCACACGGCCAATCCGGGTTCAATTCCCAGCATCCCACATGGTCCCCTGAGCACCACCAGGAGTAATTCCTGAGTGTAGAGCCAGGAGTAACCCCTGTACATCGCCGGGTGTGACCCAAAAAGCAATAAAATAAAATAAAATAAAATTCTGTTTTTAAAAAAAAAAGATAATATTAAAAACTGTGGCAAGGGTGTGGCAAGGGCTACTGTGCCCAGGATAGTGCCTGAGACAGCGCTCACCAGCCAGGCACAGTACCACCAGCTCCGGCGATGACTGCAGGGCTGTTCCGGGTCGACTCAGCCTCCTGGAATTCCTGCCCCAGTCACGATGCAGCTCTCTGGGCTCCTCCAACGACCCAAGATCACAACCATAAATCCTCTCAGTCTAGAGTTAGCCAGAGGCAATTTCTAGTCATCTGCAATCCCCACACCCTGACCACCAGGAGGTGACAGACAGCTGGGGGTTGTCACTTGAAGACGAGCATCTTCAAGAAAGAGAGAAGTGTCTGCCAGAGAGGCGGGCTGGGGGTGAGGTTGGGGATGGTGGGAGGGAAATTAGGGACACTGGTGCTGGGAAATGTGTACTGGTGGAGGGACGGGTGTTGGAACACTATGACTGAAACCTAATCATGAACAGCTTTGTAAGGGTCTATCTCACAGTGATTCAATTTTCTTTTAAAAAAGTGTCTTCATTCTTCTCTTCTGCAGGAGACCTGCCTGCCCCGAAACCTCAGCAAATGTTTTTGTCTGTTCAACCTGAAGGACTCAGAGTCAGGGTGGTGAGGAAAAAAGAAATGATACTTAAGAACGGGGAGCCGTAAAGATAGTGCAGGGGCTAAGGCACCTTTCTGGGAACCTTGAGTTTGGCCAAGGGTCATTCCAGGAATAGAACCAGGAATAGCCTCTGAGCATCACCAGGTGTGGCTCCTAACCCCGCAAAACTGGACTAGGGATGTGGCTCAGCAGTAGAGCACAAGCCTCGCTTGTCTCACTGGGTTTAATTCCTGGCACCACACACACACACACACACACACACACACACACACACACACACACAC
>JASTTN010010873.1:14909-50702 GCA_030324115.1 Sorex maritimensis
CACACACACACACACACACACACACACACACACACACACACACACACACTGCTAAAACTTGGGCAAGTTTTGCAAAAGACTTGCACATCAATAATCCAATCCTTGCTGAGACTCAAGTAATAACAATCATATGTAGACCCTGAGAATTTAGTTTACATAAAACCTCTCACACTTAGCATTTAGTAAGGAACTCAGCTTTGTAAGGAGCTTGATTTGGTTGAGGATATGTGATGGGACATCATTGGAATTTCTCCCACACGTTTTCCCCTTACCTCTCTCCTCCCACAAAGGAGACAGCAACCTTGTGGTAAAAGCCAAAAAGTAGAGTGCCATCTGGTGGCCAAGACTGACAGCTTCGAGTGAGTACTTATTCCCATTGTGGCTTGCAGGAACCAATTGTCCTGCAGCTTGGGTGGGCCACTGAGGGTCAAGCTGCCATTCCAAATGTTTGGGCTGTCAAGACCTACCATACTTGGTCAAAGCATTACAGCATCAACACAGACATTCCACCAGAAGAACAAGATGTGAAGTAGCCAGAGTCATTAAGAATGCATGCGGATAATTAACGTTCGGCTTGGTCCCTTCGGAACTCCGTGACCCTACAACTCTGAGCAAACTCTTGCTGATAAAGAATGAATGATTGTTAAAAAGGAAAAGGTGTATTCATATTTCCAGCTAACTGAGGATTCAATAACTAAATATGGGTTGTTTCTTGAGTAAGGAAGAAGGTCCTTATATGGATGATACAAGGATATATCCATTAAATTTGCCATATAAATGAATTCAAGGACCAACAAAGGTTTGGAAGAGACTGAACCTTTGCTGGTATTTCACAGCATGTGGTGTTCTGCTTTCATATGCTGACATACATCCCACACATTCTCATTCTCTCATTCTCCCTCTCCCTCTCCCCCTCTCTGATCCTCTACCCCCCCACACACAGACGCACACACACACGCGCACACACACACACACACACACACACACACACACACAATACACACACACACATGCGTTTACAGTGGATGCTCATTCATGAACTTTGCCCTTGTCTCTATCTGGCCCCCAGAACTTCACTTGGGACTATTATCTTCAAGATAACCAGGACCTTCCCTAACTCCCTCCGCTGCAGCTGCTTCAAAGGAAACTAGCTCCCCTCTCCCACCAAATCCTGGTGATGCTCTAGCTTTGAAAGCTAATCTGGGATTTAGTTTTATGTATTTGCAGCTATTTCCAAGGGCTTGAAAAGAATAGGGACAAAGCTTACAAAGTCCCAGAATAAATGCTTGACCTGATTGCTTTATACTCTGCTGATCCACCAGCAAAACCACCCATCTCCAATTTTTTTGACAGCTCATTCTCCCCTCAATCTCTATTAATGTCATTTTGCCTCAATGTGCTCCCTACATTATTGAAGGGGGTGCATTTCTCTGCAGAAAACCAGAAAGGATAAACACTGAGTTTCTGACACTTCCTGTCAAGGGGAGGAAATTAAGATAAAGCTCACTCTGCCGTTAACTTTGGTCTGGAATCCTCTGGCAGGGTTGGGGGCTCAGAACGTAAGTCCTGACATTCTGTGAGGAGACCAGGGCTCTGGAGAGGGAAAACACGGCAGGGAGGCCATCCCCCACATCCTCCCATTTCCTCCTGGCGTCCCTCCAGCCCGGTTTCCGTCCCGACCAATTATCTGAAACGGCCTTCACAAAGGTTTCCAGCACACGCACTTGGGCAAGCCCAACAGTCTCTGCACTGCCCAGAGCCTCACGGACCTTTCTGCTGATCTTCAGGTGGTTAACTCCCTTCTGCCGCCCCTTCTGGCCCGGACTGTTTCCTCAGGGGCCCTGTGAACTGGCTGGCATCAGGCCATAAGGATCTTCCTTAGCAAAGTTCTACAGCTCTCTGAGGAGCTTGCAAAAGCTGGAGCTGGCCAGGACCCTCCTTCCTTGCCTCATGCTCACTTCCTTGAGGATTTTGTCTAGAGTACCAGAATCCGAGGATGCATGCACATTATCTCACCATGTCCGAGTCTCCCCTGCATAAGAAAGCAGGTCCCTTCACACTCCCAGACACTCCCACAGTGTGGGCGTCCACCCAACACCCTTCACTTCAGCCACGGCAGCTGTATTTTCATCATTCCGTTCAGCTTGGGAAAGTGGGTTCTGTAATGAATTTTTTCAAGCTCAAAAGTCAGAAATTTAACCCACCCCCTTACTACTTGAGTGCAAAACTACAATCCAGAAAAGGTTTCCCTTCGTCTTGCTTTTTACCCTAAAAAGACCCCAATTCCCTCCTGTCCCTTTCTACTTCCTCAGGACACCTTCGGCCTTTGGCTTCTTGGCCATGGGACAGAATTCCAGACGGGAATCAGTCTGCCACGGCCAATATGTGGCCGAGACGGTGTAATTTCCCCCTTTAGAACCTTTCGACATCATCCCTTCCCTTTACTCGCTGAGCAATGCAAAATCCTGATCGTCTTCAGGAGGATGGGCTGAGTCCACTGCAGGCACACCTCAGGTACACGGGCAAGCTCCGCTCCAGACACCGCAAGAGAGCCGTCATGGCAGTCACGTGAGTCATGCCCAACGTTCTGGTTTTCCAAGTGCATTTAAAATTTATGTTTGCATAATATTGACGTCTATTAAGTGGGCAATAGCATGAAGTCTTAACAATAAATGAACGGGGCTAGGGAGACAGCTCGATGGGCTGAAGTGTATGTTTTGCATGAGGAGTCCCAGGTTCAATCCCCCAACACGGCATGGCACCCTCCTACCCCCATCACTGCCAGAAGTGACTCCAAAGCACTGAGCCAGAGCAGCCTCCAAGTACAGCTGGATGCAGCTCTCAAACAAAAGCAAGCAAACAAAAAGGACATATTTAAATTAAAAATACTTTACTGCCCCCTAATACTAACCACCATCTGAACCTGGGGGAAGGTGAAATCCTTTAGGAGAAGTTGAGATCCTTTGGTAGGGCAGTGGGTTTGGGCAAAGACACAATATCTGAGACATGTAATGAAAAGAAGGATGCCTGCTCTCTCCCCATCGCTCCTCATCTCTCTGCTCCTCCAATCAGGCCTCAAACCCCAGCCCTCTAAGACAGCCAGTAGCCAATTGGGCAGGGCCTTGCTCATATCTGTCTCCTAATATTGAATACAGGGCGGTGCTGAGCACAAAGCTAGCCCCTCACCAACCATCCAGTCCCCCAGAGACACTGCACCCTCCACCACTGTTTCTCCTCCCAGGCCACGCCCTCTCCTCCATCCTGACAAATAAGGCTTCTCTGCTCAGGCATCCCAGTCACTTCTGCCTTTTCATTCTCACACACTCCCTTCCATTCTACCCTCTCATCCCTCAGTCACCACTCGGGCCCAGCAACCCTTTATATCATCCTACAATCTGTGGACTGCCACATTCTGACTTCAGCAGGGAAGGAGTGTTTGGGCCAAATTGTCAATGAGGAGAGGAAAATTCGCAGCATCCTTATAAACTCAGAGAAGACAGCTAAACATACTAGGGAAAAAAAATAAAGTAGTAAGTAAAGATCAGTGGAGAGATGGGGCTGGCATTTGAAAAAACAAGTCTAGAGATACCTTTTTAACAGGACCCTTTAATGCTTCTGTACCTAGAATATTGCATGGCCCAGAAAAGACCACCAGAGACCAACATAAATCAGAGATGGTTGCTATCTTTGAGCCCACCAGAAAGTGGTCAGGGAGACAGATACTTGAATATAACATGGTGGGTAATCTCCTGCTAGCAATTGGCTAAGTGGGCAAAAAGAAAAGGAATAAATTTATTCTGCACTGCACAGAGAACCAAGAAATGATAAAAAAAATACTAAAAATTTCAAAGGTTCAATGACACACTTTCTAAAAGTCACCTCAGGAACTGGAGCAATAGCACAGTGGGCAGTGTGTTTGCCTTGCAAGCAGCCAACCCAAGTTCGATCCCTGACATCCCACAGGGTCCCCCAAGCCTGCCAGGAGTAATTCCTGAATGCAGAGCCAGGAGTAATTGCTGAGCATCACCAGATGTGGCCGAACACCCCCTTCCTCCTTAAAGAAAATTAAAAAAAAATAAAAATTACTTCAGATGTCACACTTTGGTAAATACTAATCTAAAACTTTGTGTTCAAATTCTTCCATATGCTCCAAGGTCCTTAAACTAATTACTTTTGCAGCCTCGGTTCCTGTGGACGATAATGCCTAAACTCCATCTTGCGCAGCACAGACAAGATCTCCCATTTCTGAGTCCTTACTCTCCATGCTTCTTCCTGTAATGTCGTTTTCTTCCCTTCTCCAATCTTTAAGGCCAATGCCTGTGCCCAAAGGAAACGAAAGTTTTTCACTTTGGTTCAATAGTGCTACTGCTACTGAATGTAATGTTGCTAAGGAGAATGTTTTTATTTTGGGGGGTCACATCCCCAGTGATGCTCAGGACTTACTCTTGGCTCTGTGGTCATGGATCACTCCTGGTAGTGCTCAGGATATAAAATGCATTGCTGGAGAATGGAACCCAGGTCAGGTCAACTACATGTAAGGTATATTCCCTCCCTACCCGCTGTACTCTCTGTGTACGATCACTATTAAAAGGACACATTTTAATGGGATTAATTATGATGAAAAAATTCATAAGCCCCAGGTCCAGGTTCCTTCTAAAGTTATCACTCTCTCATCCAGGACTGATGCCAGAAAGTCAGATGTGGTGCTAGAAAGTTAGCTACTTGCAATCATTTTTCATTATCTTATACTTAAATGACACCTTTAAATAAATACACAATGTAGATTGTTGCCAAAAAAATTACCAGTGAGCTAAATAGAGCCCCCAAAGAGCTTCTTTTTATTTTTTTAACTTTCTATTGAATCGCTCCAGCCCCTCAGGAGCCCGGCAAACTACGGAGAGTATCTCGCCGGCAAGGCAGAGCCTGGCAAGCTACCCGTGGCATATTCGATATGCCAAAAACAGTAACAACAAGTCTCAATGGAGACATTACTGGTGCCCGCTTGAGCAAATCAACGAGCAATGGGAAACAGTGACAGTGGCAGTTTTATTGAATCACTGTGAGACAGACCATTACAAAGCTGTTCATAATTGGATTTCAGTCATACAGTATTCCAACACCCATCCCTCCACCAGTGTACATTTCCGAGCAGCAGTATCCCCAGGTTCCCTCCCATCACCCCTTACCCCCTGCCTGCCTCTATAGCAGGTGCTTTTCTTTTCTCTGTCTCTGTCTCTGTCTGTCTGTCTGTTTCTCTCTCTCTCTCTCTCTCTCTCTCTCTCTCTCTCTCTCTCTCTCTCTCTCTCTCCTTTTGGGCATTGTGGTTTGCAATACTGATACTGAAAGGTTATCAAGAATATCCCTTACCTACGTTTAACCCTCAGTTCTTGTCCAGCGTGATCATTTCTAGCTATTGTTGTCATACTTCCCTATTACTGTCTCTTCTCTATCTAACCTACCCTCAGTCCCAAACACACGTGTGGTTAGTTCCAACCATTATACCAGTCCTCCTAACCCTTGTTTTCCCTAGTCATGGATATTATTCTCTCTCTCTCTCTCTCTCTCTCTCTCTCTCTCTCTCTCTCTCTCTCACTCTCTCTCTCTCTATATATATTTATATACACATATATATTTATATTTATATGCTACAATCTCCCAAACAGTTTCAAGTCATCTATGTACAATGTTATTTGTGCATCAGACAGTAGACTTTAGTAGACAAGCCACGATCATATATGATATTATCTATGTGTTAAAGCACATGGTTTGCAGCAAATATGACAAATGGGACTATGGACTATATTAAACTAGAAAGGGTTTCCATTAAAAATACTGTATTAAATTTTTAAAAATTATATTGAAGAGGAGAAAATATTTGTACAGCATACATCTGATAAATGGCTAACTTCATAGACATGTAATGTATTCTTAAAGCACAACAACAAAAACCCACAACAAACGGGAGAGGAAATGAATAGATACTTCCTTGAATAGAGATGGCCAGAAGGTATATGAGAAAAAAATGTTCTGTATAACTTGATACCGGGGAAATGAAAATCAGAAATATAATGAGACATCGTTTCACACCAGTGAAAATAGCTTGTCTCCAAAGAATGGGCACAACCAGTTTTGGCAAGGATGTGGTGAAAAGGGAATCCTCGTTTATTACTTATTGCTAAGGACTCTGCTCTGATTCAGTCTCAATGGAAAATAGTATGATTATTTTTCCCAAAATATTAGAGAGGGGCCTTTCATATGACCCAGCATTTCTATTCCTTGACCTCTATCCCAAGAACACAAATACATTAACTCAAAAAGATATATGCACACCCATGTTAATTGTGGTGCTACTTAAAATAGCCAAAGTCTGGAAACAAACCAAATGACTAATGACAGAGGGGTGGAAGGGTGGATAAAGGGATTATGTATATATAGAAACAGGCGGTGGGGGGGGGGGGGGGGGGGGGGTGCTGGAGGGAAACACAGGACAGTGGTGGCGGGAAATGCACACTGGTGAAGGGATGGGTGTTGGTGGGTGTTGGAACACTGTATGACTGAAACCCAAATATGAACAACTTTGTAACTGTGTATCTCATCGTGATTCAATTAAAAAAAAGAAAGAAATTAAATACATATACTCAGTACAAAACATCTCAGCTATAAGAAAATGTAGCTGCATTTTGCTACAGTGGAGCTAGAGGGTGCTAAGTTAAATGAAATAAGTAAGGTGGGGGGAAATCATCTCTCCTATAGGTGGTATATAAACAAACAGTATATAAAGGAGGAACAGACAGCATCTAACCTCTGCACCTTCACCAGAGAACTGAAGTGAGGAAGGAAGAGGCAACAATAGTGACAAAGGAGAGGAGACGCAGTTACTTTGTACACTAAAAGTATCAGCATTGATACTATTATAATCCTGAGACCTCCACTACAGTAAAAAAGAAAAATTTGTAAGAAGAAAATGAGTACACTTCCTCAGTTACAGAACACCCACAGTATTCGCCTTCACAATTGTTTGAGAAAGTACAAAAACATAATCCCCAGGAGAAAAGTACAAATAAACCTATGTAAAAAATATTCACATACAATGATTCATTTTTTGAAAAATGGCTATGTGTTTTCCTACTCCTTAAATTAGTCCGCAATTTAGGGACACTAACACTCAATATGAACAAGTAGGAGGACCATGGTGTTTCCTGAAACAGCCAGTGACGCTTTACATGTTCCCCACTGTTTGGGGCATCAAGAGCCATCCACCTCATACCGTTTGTGCTTGGGGGGAGAGAAAAAACCCCAATGACGGTAGGGCTTTCCTCAGAGAGATGTTAATACTGTTATATTAGTACTGCTGAAAACCGAAAGCCGCTCCGGGACAGAGGACTTAAGACTTGGCAATACCTCCTCTGAGTGGGCTACTAAACCCTGTTATAGGAATGATTAGGAGGGCCACACAACATGACCAAAGATTGTAGAGTTAGATAACTAAAGTAGGGTACATATCTATGTGATGATAGTTATAAAGAAAACTATATAAAAATATTAAAAGGAAATATTCCCAAACTCTAATGATGGTATAGTACTTTAGAAATAGTGGTAACTTTAAACAATTATTTATTTCTACTTTCTAATCATTTTCACGGTGTTCTCAATTGGGGACCAGATGGCCCCTAGGGACCCTTAGGATATTCCAAGGGGGCCACAGGTGAAAATTTCATAAATGGAGAGTCTCAAGTAGGCGATCAACCAGTAGGAAGGAGGCCAGCACAGAAAACAAGGTCAGAAGGGGGCCATGGTTGGGAAATGGTTGCAAAATATACTGATTCATAACGTGATTGCAACACATTTCTCTTTAAAGTAAAGGTAATTTTTTTTTATCTCACACTTGGCACTGGATACATAACTGTTAATCTTTAGAACTTCACAGAGAAAAAGCTAGGAGAGGCAAAAAAAAAAAAAAATCCTTAGAATCTTCTCCACTAGAATATGGTGGCCACACAGGACACAAATTTCCAGGAGGCAAACAGCAAGCAACCCAAATGGAGGATTTGGACATTACTCCGCCAGTGATTGCTTTTGCTTAATGAAGGCCAACGTACTCCGATGCAGTTCCTTATGAGGGCAAGGAGGGGGTGGGGGCAATAAAATGACCTGAACGATCAGCCAAATTTCCTAAAGAAGTAACGGCACCAAAATATTTCATCTTGAAACAGTCAGCCGGGGCTGCCAGGTGACACCACACACAGCACCCCACTGCTGCCTCGGACCGCGCGCTGCCAACTCCCGGCTCCTGCCCACTCCATGGCATTCCAGAGCCCTGAGCTCCGTCTCAGATGCTTTATAAGTACAACTCTGGGCACTCCACGTTTCCTAAGCATGCATTGTTAACCAAGTGAAGACTTAAGTGCAAAAAAGGCCCATTTGTGTTTCCCAAATATGGTTGTGTCTACAGAACAGAAACAGAACTGTCTAGAATCGCTGCATCCCAAACTGCGTCCTAATCACTGGATCCTCCACTCAGACCTTCGAGATGATTCAAACAAGGGCAGATCCCTGGATCCATTTCATGGACCTTCGAGATGATTCAAACAAGGGCAGATTCCCGGATCCATTTAGTTTAGTTCTGTGGCCATTATAAACGCTCAAACGAACAAAGGCAAGCCCAGGATACCACTGATACCTTCTTTCTCAGTGGTCACTACACAAAATCTTACACAGAGAAAGCATAAGCAAAATTGTTTTTTAAATTTTTGCGAAGAGTTGAGCGGGGGCTATAGCCACAACATAAGTGATGGGGACTAAGAAGTTACTCTGGGAGGCTGGGAATTGGAAAAAAAAAATCTTGCAAACTGAAAGGGGTCTGTTAGAGCTTGGGAACACAGGAGAAAGGTCAGCCCGATACAGAAGGGCAGGACCACTCTCAGACAACCCAGAGCTCCCTCTCAACCTCTCCTCTATGCCACAGAATTCCTCAGGCTTGCATTTACCGCACCGTATATTAGACACACAGCTGCAGGACAGACCATACCATGCTCAGGAATGAGAGAACAGAAGTTCCATTCAGTAAAAAATCTTTGGGTCTTTTGCAAATACAGAGCTGAAATACCTCAACTCATAATGCTGGCTTATTCGGGAATTGCTTGTTTTCCTTCAGAAGTTTTGAAATGTTACTGAAAGTGTACTAACTGAGCAAAAAGCCAATAGGAGACACTGAGTGCACAGTATCTTTGCTGAGAAAATCTCTCTCCACAGGGGCCTGTTAGTCTGAGGTGGAACCACAGAGACCCAGAATCAATAATCCCTGAACTCAGACCTTGAAGGCTGAGGGCAGCATGAGGCCATTCGTGACAAACTGTAATAAGCCTGAGACCCCAGCTTCCATTAACCATGGCCAATTATATTATCTACTTTGCTCTAGTGTCTTAATTTTATTTTGAACTCGTTTATGCAATTTTTGAATAAAACAGTTTTAAAGGCTGCATCTAAGTAGCTGAAAATACAGTGCAAATTTCTTAAATTGACTTTCCTCAAACTAAGCTAAAAATCAAATATTCAATACAGTGTCAGCCAGACATTCAATAAATGTATTTTAAGGGGGAAAAAAAACCCTCTGTTGTTTCTCAAAAAAAAAAAAAAAAAGACCTAAAAACAATCGGTTCTTTTCCTAAATGCTACCTACTTATAAGCTAGCCACTTCACCCACATTATTTCTAGTCTTTAGAAGATCTTGTCAGGTGTCTATACCCTCTCTTTCAAATGTAGAAACTGATTCTCAATGAAAGTGAGAAGTTTTATGGGAGAATCACACAGAAGTCAGTAAGAAAGCTGGAGGACAGAGCCTCATGTCAGCTCCATGGCCAGGCTCTTTCCACTCCAGGATGCCATTCAAAGAGATGAATGAAAAGCCCTTGCTGAAGTGCGATGCTCCAACATGGAAGTTGTTCAGAGAACAGACGTATCTCCCCATACCTACTCCCGCCCCCACTAAAAGAAAGAGAGACCGAGACAGAGACAGGAAGAGACAGAGAGGGGGAGAGAGAGAAAGAGAGAGAGAGGAAAAACACTATTTTCGAAGGTGTTTAAACATACCTCCAGAGCTGAGTATTTCAAGAGGCTGGAGAATATACTTCACAAGCCGGATCTATATTCAACTCCTATGACCACATAGTCCCCCAAGCACAGAGCCAGGAGTAGACCCTGAGCATTGCTGGTGTAACCCCAAAACCAAAATATCACTGTATCACTGTGATCCCGTTATTCATCGATTTACTCTAGCGGGTACCAGTAATGTCTCCATTCATCCCAGCCCTGAGATTTTAGCAGGCTCTCCTTATATGTCTTTCCCAATGATCGGGGGCTCTTTCAGAGTCAGGGGAATGAGACCTGTTATTGTTACTGTTTTTGGCATATCAGATACAACACGGGGAGCTTGCCAGACTCTGCCATGCAGGCAGGATACTCTCAGTAGCTTGCCGGGATCTCTGAGAGGCTTATATGTATAATACATATACATATATATATTTATTTCCCTCTATGATTTTATGGAAAATGAATAGGGAGTCCTAACAAGTGTCACATTTCGAGGCCGTGAGGTCCAGAAATATATTCACTCATGCATGAGGCTCAGCCCAAGCGTGTGGAAAGCAGCCTGGAGTGTGGCGGCGGTTGGGTAGTGGAGGTTGGCTGCCAGGGCTGGGTCCCTTGGGGTGGGGAGAGCTCTCACCCGCCCCCCTCTGGGGGGTCCTGAGTAAAAACAGCCTGGTGCGGAGTCTGGTGGCATGGTTATGGGAACCTCATTTTATGCTCCCTTTCAGGAAAAGCAGCCCGACCTCTACTACCCAACCGCCGCCACACTCCAGGCCGCTTTCCACACGCTCAGGTCGAGCCTCACTCATGAGCGAAGTCCCACAGAACCCAGGTAATGCGGAACTAAGTGATCTTGGACTCTGGGCTCAATGGGCCTCGGTAGCAGAGATCTTCTGCCTGCTTCCTCCAGTCTCCAGCGACCCAGGGCTCACACCCATAAGCCACCTCCTGCCGGCATCAGAGAATCTCCTCATCAGCCACCCTCCAGAAAACCAAAATATGCGTAAAGAAAATTTTTTAATGGTTGGTGTGGCAAAACATGCAGGATGAACCAGACAGGTGAGAACACTGAGGCAGAGAGTCTGAGACCAGACTTTTCCTAAGCCCCAGTCAAAGGAGGGGTGACTGATATCCACCCCCACCACCCAACTTCCTTCAACTCAAATATACCCTCTTTGTCTAGGAAAAAGCTTCCAGAAAATTTGCTCTGCCTACTTAGTTGTGAGAGAACCACAAAGGCCTTGATTACAGCAACTACAAGTGACAATTTTCACATTTGTCTTGTCTTGCTTACTCGTGGCAAAAAGTGCTGCTCAAAGAGAATTCGATTTTCTGAGTTTATTCTTTAAAGCTCATTCTGCACTTCCCCCCCACAGTGGATCTCTCTTTTTCTGCCCAATTGCCTTGGTGACTGACAACATAAAATTATCAGAGAATACAAGATGTCAAAAATTCTTTAGAATTCAAAGTAACTAACTATAGAGACACTAAATAGAGAGTGGTGAGGATGAGTGGAGAGTGGTTCCAGCAGCAAACACGAAAACAGAATCAAAGATGACAGGCACGGTTAAGAGAATGTTTCCGAGCCAATATTAACAGGAACAGTTCTGAGTGCAAAAAATTCCTTCCTTCACACTTGGCAACTATATAAAGTGCTTGAGGTCTTAGCGTTTAAGCTGCTCTGCAATTCTATATGAGGTCATGAATCTTTTAAAAATTTTGTTCTCAAATCACTTTACTTATAATTTGTTATAAATAAATGTTTTTGCCCATTATTGCATACAAATTTCCCAGGCAAAAAGGGGCATGAGAGGAAAATGTTTAAGCATCCCTGTTCTAGGTATTTAAAGATGACTCTAATATAGCAAATCTCAGTTTCTCTCACGTGCAAAACAGCTGACTTCCCTGCCGTGGGGACTCATGGGACCAAAGCTTAGCGCCTGACACATACACACTGACAAAACTGGCTTATTTCCCATGTGTCTCATTCTACTTCTCAAAATGCAAACAGTTGGAAAGTGGATAGAAATCCTGGTTAATGAAAGGCCCTATCTAGTCGGTCATTAAGTGATTTTTTTACTCTAGCAGGTTTTCTGGAATTTTGCTTAAAGGAGGCTGGGAATGAAGGTGCTTTTGTCTTGAGCAGAGAAAATATCAAATGAGCTGTGTCCTCATCCAGCTCCCCTAATTTGCAAAAAGTTTACAAGTTATAGTACAGTTATATCCTTGGCTGCTGACAAAACCCAGGAGATCTTGAGTACAACTCAAAAAAAAAAAAAAGAAAGAAAGAAAGAAAGAAAGAAAAGTAAAGTAAAAAAGGGAGAAAAAAAGGAAAAGAGGAAGCCATGTAATTTGATCTGTCTTTAACACATTTCACGTAGCCAATGACTCAGAACATCAGAGCAGAAAGCATCACATTTCCAAATGTTATGAGCCTTGAAGTCCTGAGCAATTCATTGAGATGAGAAAATGTGAATTCCGGGCACACATCCTACCTGAAATAGAAAGTGTCCCCCACCCCCACTCTGCCAAGCCCTTCCAATAAAACCAGAAGGGAAACCACGTCAGCAGTAGGTGCCACTACCGCTATGCCCGGGGTAAATGAAATTGCTTCTAAATTTTACCATGGCATTCTCTCTCCTCTTAAATCTATGGTTTCATAATACTTAAAATCCAGTCAGAAAGGCCTCTCAGAGAAAAATCTTATCTTACATATAAGCACAAAGTTGCGGAATAAACGACTTTTTCCCATTTCAAAATAAATCATTAACTTATAACAAGTCCACAATCGAATGTCCTTCAGTGCTTCTGAGCTCATTAACTCTTTCAACAAAAGTTAATTGAATAGTATTTATAATTCTAGTACATCTTCCATGTCTGGAAATCAAACCAACACAAACTGTAACATTTTGAGAAGTCTGCAGAGACCGGAAAGAAATCAGGTCCCATAAAACAGCCCCAACTTTCTTAAGTATTTAAGTAACAAAATTCCTTTACAAGAATATAACCTCAGAGTTCTGAGTTAGTTTGCTATCTTCTCTAAGGAAGAGCTGGTACTTCTGGTATTTGTAGAGTTTAGTTAATATACTACAATTACAGAGAAAATTCAGTTTAAGGCATATAATCAGACTTTCTGCCTATCTGTTTAATAATAAAAGTATAAAAAATAAGGAAGTTTTCCCTTCTGTAAAGATGTAAAATCTAATTAAATACACTAAATTTATAAAACATAAACTGAAAACTCAAGACAGAAATGAAAATGATCTCAGCTCTCGGCATGGTAATAAAGCATTTCCAATTCCCATCTTTTGATATAACAGGTCTGGAAACTAACCAGCCAATACAGAGGAAGAGAATCAGGTGCAAGGGGCTATGGGCTGTGGACTATACCCAGCTTGCCACCAGACTGCTAAATTATCAACTCCAGCCAGCAAACAGGAACACAAAATCCCAGCAACTCAAGATGCTTCCTATGTGGATGCTTTGAAATACTCACCCTCCTACTTCACTGCTAGTCACAGCAAAGTCCAAAGAGAGGAGGAGGAGGAGGAAGAGGAGGAGGAGCTGGACTGGGGAATGTGCCTGAGACACTGATCAGACGAGAACCAGCAGCAAAGGCCCTTTTTTGGAGTCACCCCACAAGTCCGCACTGACTCATTTAACACGGACAAGCAGCGGAGTCCAGCCGAGGGGGGGTACCCGATGGGGAAACCTTTCTCAGCCTCTCAGCTCAAACTGTCTCATTAAGTTCAGAGTGAAACCAGCTGCCAAAAAAGGCCAAGGATGACCCAGCCATGGCTTAGAAAATTCCTAGTAAAGAAAATAAATCGAGTGCCTGCATCCAATGTAGAAGGGAGACTCTGGGAACATGAAGATGAGGAATGCCGCCCTGCTCCTGGCCGGAAACGGAGTGTGCTTCCTCTGTCACATGTGCCACGTCCACCCTACATCCCTCAGCTGCTGCCGGGGAAGCGAGGGCAGATGAAGACACAGGAAGAAGAGCAGAGAGCCCCCACAACCCAGGAAAAAAATGGTGTGGACAACAAGTATTTCAATATTTCCCAAATCCCACAGTATTTCCATGGGTAAGTAGGATCAATTCTTTATAAGAACTATTAAAATCATAGAAAACATACAAAAGTCCTCATTTAAACCAAGACGAAAAAGCTTAACTTTAATCTTATTTTCTTCCATCATTGAGATCTAGACAAAAGACACCCAGGAATTATATTTAAATATAGATATGGTCTGCGAAGACACTCTTAACACTTAACAAATTAGAAGATAAGCCAAGTGATCGTCCTTCCCAAGCCTGATTTGTTTTGCTCTCTAAAGGTAAAAAGATATATCTGAAAAATAAAAAAGTAAAAAAAAATAATCTCTGGGTTTTATTTCATCACTTCAAAAAATCAAAAACATTGCTTCACGCGGCTACTTGTTTAAAAAATCCTAATAAAACTCTAATGATCTTTTTTGGAGACTGACATTTCAGACATAAATACAGTTCTACTATTCTCCTTATGTTAACCCCCAAATAAATTATATTTATTAAATTAAAAACAGATTGCAACCTGAAAGATTAGGTAACTAACTTCCTCATCATCCCTCTTCATTCCCTTTCTTCGCAGTATAGCAATTTCTTCCAAATTGGCTATGATATAAATTCACACATGACTCAATATCAATGATCTTCTCAAATGTCAGTCTTTTTGGGGAGATGGGGTGAGGTGTTTGGGGCTTACTCCTTGCTCTGTGCTCAGGACCATATGTGGTACGAGGGGGGGGGGTCAAACAGAGCTATGTGCAAGGCAAGTACCCACTGTTCTACTACTCCAGGGCCATCAAATGTAATTCTTCTTAAAAATGTAAAGTACTTGAAAGTACTATATGCAATGCCATTTCCAGTCAACTCTAAGTGAACAATTGTTAAAATAAACAAACAACAACAACAAAAACTAACAAGAACATTCTAAAAAGTGTCCTCACGTGTGCCCTTCAACTAAAGTTTTTAGCTTGTACTTCAATTATAAATTAACTTTACATATTAAAATGTCTTTGAATTCTGACGACTAGCATCATCTTTACAAAATGTTCTTCCTGTAACAGAAGATCTCAAACACTGCCATACTTGGATAACCTGGGAATGTACTTGTATAAAATGCACGGTACAGGTTTTCTTCACTGTGATGTTATCAGAAGGCCCTGGAAATTGAATTCCTAGCAAAGATCATTTAAGGACCATACTTCGGGGCTGAAGAATAGAAGAGGTAAGGCATTTGCCTTGCATGTGGCCATTTCAGTCAACTCTTGTTCAATTGTTGACACCACATATGGTTCCCTGAGTACTGCCAGGGGTCACTCCTGAGCACAGAGCCAGGAATAAGCCAGAGCACTGCTGGATCTGACCCAAACCTCCCCTTCCCCAAAATAAATAAAGGCTCTACTTTGAGGAACACTGCTCAGTATAACCAAATCACTGTAAGACCGTGTATTAAATACCCAGAACTCCACCCAAAACTTACACAAAGCTGGATATGAGCATGAATATGGTAGATTACTTTAAATATAATTTAAATTGTGCTGATTGTGTCAGGATTTCATTTGATCAGGGAGAGCTCCTTTTTTTCCCCCTCACAAAATGTTCACAGTGAATAAAACAATGTGTGAATGTCATTCCTCTTGGAGGGCCTGCCAGACACGACTGTGCTCCATCTGCACTCAGTCTGGCATGGGAGGCCTCCAAAGGAGAAATTTAGGAGGAATACGCTCATCTATTAGCTTCAGTATTTCTACACTGGATGGCAAAGACAGCAAAAACTTCAAATTTTTCCAAAATTTAGGACTATTTCATACCATAATCCATAATATTATAATCTGAAGAACCTGATATATTTTGGCCCATCTGTTGATGCCATCTAAAAATCAAATGTTTACTTTTCACTAGATAGGCTTTGATTTTTAATAGTTGAGTACTAATTTATACTAGTATCAGAAGAGTGAAGTTTTCATCTTTGTAGGAATGGGAGTTGTTGAACCATACCTAGCAATGCTCAGAGCCTATTCCTGGCTCTGTGCTCAGGAGTTATCCTAGGCAGAGGTTTAGGGGAGCATATACAGTGGTGGGGGTCAAACCAGTGTCAGTCACATGTAAGGCAAGAATCTTATTTCCTGGCCCAAGTTGTCATTTTGCTATCAAACTCTTAAAACTTCCAACTTGTTGATGTGTTTGCACTAAATGCCATTAGTTGTTACTGTTCAATAACAGAAACATTTCTTGTAGAAATCAAATAGAAAAATAGCAAAAAACAAAATAATCAAAAGTGGTTGTACAAGTATTAAACATTTTTTAAGACTAATCCCTCTTTCATCTCCAGTGTAGCTTTCTACTTTAACAGGCTTGTTTTATTTTTAAAAGTTTACACAAAAACAAAACCCCACAAAACTAAACATTTATAAATTGAATAAAATTAGAAAACTAAACAATAGAAAATTAAAGAAAAAAGCTCCACAATGCCACCAGCCTAATACACTCTCTTAGTTTGTAGGATCACACTCCTACAAATTCCACTTGCTCCCTGTGAACAGGCCTCTAGCCCAGGTAATTTGCAAGTGGTAAGGATTTTATCACTGTGATGACATATAAGCCTTTTCTTTTCTTGGGGAGTGGGGTGAGTATTTCACAAGCAGTTTTGGTATCCCATGTGCTTTGAAGGGCAAACTCTGAGGCAATTTATTTGATTTTGGAGGGGAACACCTCTTCCTACCTTCAAGAGAGCCCCTTGAAGCCTATGCTTACCATGTGACAATGACTCCTTTAACCCTAATACCCTTAGGATGTATGCATTGCCATTACCAATTTAGAAAGCAGGCCACAGGTCAGTGTCATTTCCCAGTCACAGGACCCAGTAAGTGGTGAAACAAAACCTGATCTCTCTGACCCCAAGCAGGGGGCTCTTAACTCCTACCACATCCTATAAAGACGTACCCATACTGCTGGGCTTTTTGCCTTCCTTCCACTCCTTATGCTCATTTCTGAACCATCTTTCCACTGCACTAGTTTTTTATGAAGACTATGAAGTATCTACTTGGTGCCTCACACATTGTACTCAGTGCTGGATGAAAGGGATGAATACCACAACAGCCCTGCAGGGTCTAACAATTCTAGGCACAGAGGGTGCTGAAAAGCAAGACAATGTTTGGGTTGCGTTTGGCTTTTTCTTCAGCCACATGATGCCTGGACAAAGTCCACTGCCAGCTGCTGAGAGTGACAGCGAACAGAAACTTGGACTGAAGTCTGTGAGTAGATACTGTGACCTTCCCCCACTTTGGCTCATGAAATGAGCTGAGAGGTAGTTAAGGACTCTTCACATTTTCACTCCAAGTCTTTGGCAGCACGAAATTTCCAAAACCAGGAATTGCATTTGGCTCAGCAAGTAGAGGCATTAAAAGGAGAGCATCAGCTTAAAGTGAAACTGAGTCTTGGAAAATTTGCACACACAAAAAAAACCAAAACAGTTTACCAAATCTTTTCGTATTATGCTGTTGAGGTCAAGCTTCAAGGCTGCATGTCGTTGAGTCCAGCTGTTTACGCCCTGGACTTGGCTCTCATCATCTCAAGTGGCACAGAGAGCCCGAGTTCCAGTAAACACAATGCTCATTTTAGCACTGGCAGGGATGCTGGAGGGGTGCAGGGAGGAGGGATTTCAACCCAGCTCGGACTAGAATAATAAGGAGAGGCAATGACTCCCAAGGTCCAGTAGGGCAGTGACAGGTAATGCAGGTAAGAAAACCCAAAGGATGAGTTCATGTAGGTGGTGCGTGGTCAGAAATAGCCTTGTCTTCTGTCAGGGAACCTGTGCATTCCCTTAATGAGAGGGACATTGGCATCTTTTTATCCATGTCTCCCCCTTCCTCAGAGGCACCATAATTAAGAGAACAAATTCCAGTTGGAATATCGCAACTGTACTGCTTCCAAGCTGGGAGACAGAGTCAGGTGGCTGCTACAAGGTTTGGCTGAAAGAATATAGGTGAAAGCACTTGGAAGCACCTAGAACAAAGCCAAGGAAAGGTGCAAGTCTTTGAAAATGACAGCTGTGACTCTAGGCTCAGGGCTCTCACTGTCTAGTCCACACTTTGTCCCACTAATGTGACAGCTTGCATATCATTTCCTCTAAACGACGAATAATTCTTTGACGGTGGCTCAGTACTCTGCACTATAATACACTTGTTACTGTGTACAGTGCTCCATGTTTGCAGGATGATAAAATAAAACATCACTGTCATTGTCACTGTCATCCTGTTCGTCGATTTGTTCGAGCGGGCACCAGTAACATCTCTCAATGTGAGACTTATTGTTACTGTTTTTGGCATATCCAATACGCCACGAGTAGCTTGCCAGGCTCTGCCGTGCGGGCGCGATACTCTCGGTAGCTTGCTGGGCTCTCCGAGAGGGCGGAGGAATCGAACACGGGTCAGCTGCATGAAAGGCGAACGCCCTACCGCTGTGCTATTGCTCCAGTCCAAAATAAAAGCATATTTTTAAAAATTTATCTAGCTATGAGGAGACCTCTGAAACTCCCAAAAGTAAGTTACCTAGAACTATCCCAGCACCTTATACTAAGGAATATAAACAATAGAAATCACTGTTAGGAAAAAAGAAAAAAGAAACAGTGATTGTTGAATCTATTCTATTGTGAAGTACCTTAGAAATTATCTGTTATTTACTGGATAGATGACAATACAGGGCAAATGAGAAAGAAAAAGTCCCTTTTCCTACACACACACACTCAAACACACACACACACTACACACCAGAGTCAGAATAAGCTTATCATCTAAATACAAATGAAACTAGGACTTTTAGCCATCAATCCAGTACTCTTTTGCCCAAAGGACATTTCCCTAAGTCAAGAAAGTATTAATTGGCTTTATCTTTTTACAGGCAAAGTTGGAAAGGAGAATGTCACTCATAAATTTCAAGAGAAGCAAAATTCTTTATTCACTAAAAATAATCTTTCCAAAATTTAACTGTAGCCTCCGGTCTAGTCCCAAGGGACTAGAATTGATTTTTGACTAAATATTTGACTTGGTTTTACATAAAAAGGCAAAAAATGCTAGAAAACATATGCTACCAAAAAAATCCTTCTAGATACTGACTTTCCACATACAAAGAAATAGCAGAATGCTCTGGAGAAAAATACTGGTTGAAATGGTCGGAATGCCTGTGCCCTGCTTCCCCATGCATATTGAAGACCCTCAAGACGGAATACCTAACGCCCATGGTGATAGGGTCTGGGTGAGGTGATTAGATCAAAAACTGGCAGCATCCTGTGGGTGTGACTAATGCTCTTCCCAAAGCCCCAGAGATACTCCACACTCCTTCTACCACATAAGGGTACAAGAACCCTGTCACCCAAGGCCCCTAGACAAAACATGACTATTCAAGGGCCTTGATCTTGAACTTCCCGACATCTCCAACTATGAGAAATGTTTTTGTTGTTTATGAGTCACTTGGTCAGTGGTATTTTTTCATAGCAGCCTAGAAACACTAAGACATGGATTCTCTAAGAAGTCAACTTTTTGAAGAATGAGACATATCAAGAAAATAAGCACAAAGGCAGGTATCATAGATTTCTTTAAAAAAAATTTGTAAATATATAAAAAATAATAACACTAAGCTCAAACTCATATACTATTATTATACTAAGGTAATTATCAGATTGAACCATATCAAAATATTTTCAAATTAAAAGTAGTCCAATATTTGAATAGAGGTTCCTAAATTTATCTGGCCTACCACTCCCTTTTCAGAAAAGAGAAAGAAAAAATGCTCAGCTCATCCCTAGAAATCTACCTTCTTTTAAGTGAGCAAACCGGAAGTGCCCCCTGGTTGTATTCAAGGTCACTATCACCCCCTGGATCATTGCAGCACCCCAGGATGGGGGCAGTGGCATTGCCTACTTTGGGAAACACTATTATATTATCACCTTGCTTAAACTAACATATAATATCAGGAAACCCAAAACCTTGGCCATCAAGCACAGCTGAAAGAAAATCACCTCTATAGTATGAGGACTTCCTTCAAAGAGTTCTGGGGCAGAAAAAGCAGAAGGATTTGGGATTAACAGCTGTCTCGGTTACCTAAAACTCCATTAGCCAGAAGTTTTTTTTATTTTCTAAGCATTCGTATTAAAGTTTTACTGAAGGATAATTTATGAGACAGCAGAGGCATGTTATGAAAAAAAACATGTCTGACATTTAAGATTATTTTTAAACAACTCTCTTGTAAAAAGAGTTGGAGGTGTGGCAGGTTTGGGCCTTGCTCGTGCCCAGGGGAAGAACTGAGTTTTCAACAGTTCAGAGCAGAGACCTGGCAAGGCCTCAGCACTCAGAGGCCTGGGTGAGCTCCCCACACACCCTGGGGTGTTGCTGGGCAAAGCCAGCATCTGTGCTCCTCTCGTGGCCTCTGCACTCTGTTTGTCCTTCAGGGTTCCCTGCTGCCTAAGGAAGCAGGCTAAATGTTTCTGTAAAGAACCGCTGTGAAGGCAGAACAGGAAATAAAGGTTTACTCCAGGGACTCCCCACTAATAAAGAATTGGTGGGGTCACATTTGAGATTCACTGTTTTCCAGCAACTTGTTCTTTTTGCCAGATGTTTTCCAAGACCGATACTGTGCATAGTACATGAGAGGTGCTGCTTCACATTTTCTGGAATAATGAGGATGTGCCCATAAGAGACCACCTATGTGAGCATTCAAAAGTCAACCAGAACACAGGGCAGGTCAGAGCAGGGCAGGGGGCACAAATGAAACCAAGCATTCACATACTTGGAACTTCTGGAAGGAGACTCAGCCTCTCCCACCTTCTAGCAAATATGTAACACTAAACTAAAGAAATGTCCCTGGACTACTATGGCAAACTAGATTCCAAGGAACCCTCAGGCCCCACCATGATTTCTCTCCACTATCTGCTTGCTCCTACTAATAAACTTATAATACTCATTGTGTCATATTTCCATCACACTTTTATCTGATGCGCTCTTTTCTCTTGTCTTGCTCAGAGCAATACAACTAGTTCAGAGCATGTGCTTCTTTCATGCAGAAACAGTGATGAAAAAAAGGATGTTCTGCCTAAAGAAATGTGCAGTACAGTGCCTAAAAAGAAAAGAGAAAAAAGAAAAGTGTGCCATAGAGGCAGGCGGGGAAGCAGGAGGGAAACTGGGGGGACACTGGTGGAGGAAAGTGGATAATGATGAAGGGATGGTGCTTGAACATTGTACAGCTGCAACTCAGCCCTGAAGAATTTTATAACTTTGTATCTCATGGTGATTCAATATATTAAAACATAGTTTTTTAAAAAAGGAATGTGTGCAGTGATGGTATAAGGCTACAAATTCTGAATTCTGTCTCCATGTATACTCTATTTTTGAAGGATGTTTTGCCTCCCTGAGCTCCATTGTCCTCTTCTGAAAAGTCTGGAATAATAACATCTATCTTTGGGTGCATGATGAGGATGATACTTGATGTACGTAAAACTCTACGTACAGAGGGATTCAAGTCCTGCATTAAGCATTATTACCTTGCCCAAACTCTGCCTACATCTTTTATAAATAGTTCCTTTATTTCAATATCCTTAAATTACCTGATTTGAATGTGCCATATGTTTCCTGCCAGGATTCCAGCATGCTCAGTAAGTGACATTTTACTCTCCTTGTCTTCCCCTTTTCCCCTAATATACAGCTTTTTTTCCTAAGGAAAAGTTGCTCCTTTCAGTATAGATTCTTTCATTCCTCACTCTTCATTTACTTTCTCATCAGTTCCATTATACAAGTCATAAATTATTACAAGCCAAATGATAAATCCATAAATTCTTACAAGCCAAATGACAAATCTGGCATCGTGTCTGACTTAGACTGAATTTGAGATTTCTGGATTTCTCACTGATTTACAGGGTCATAAAAATCTCAAAGCTCAAACTACTCTTAACAGATCACCACATCTAGCTGGCAGCTCCCAAAATCACTTGGAGAGCTAGCGGGGTTGTGGAAGTAAAGGTGTTCTCGTGTCTGTAGAGTATATAAACCCTCTCCATGGCAGCTCTTAGAGGTCCTCAAGGAAATATTCGGGTACCTGGTTAGTCTTGGCAGGAAAGCCTTCTTGGTGCTCACTGAAGCCACATTTCACTAACTTCTGTGGCCACAGAACCCTTGTCCATTCCTACCTGTAGGGCACCCACTGACATCCTAGAACAAATTTCTACTGAACAACTTTACAGAGGGAGAGAAGAAAGAAAAACTTTCTTTGGCAGTAAGAGGTTTGGCAGTAAATGGTAGAACTGGTTCTCTCCTCTGACCCCTCATCCTTTTCTCTTCAAACTATACCAGAAGTTCTCTAAATTCTGCTGGCAGCAGAATCTCCAGGAAGGTTGGGGACATAGCAGAGTGCTAAGGTCATCCTGCACTTTCTGAATGGCTCTGTGTGTGTGTGTGCGCGTGTGCATGTGTGTGAGTGTGTGTCTGTGTAAAACTTGTCCTCAGTGATGGTGCTTATGCTTTAAGAACCACTGCACAGGGGGCAAGAAGATAGCTCAAAGGGCTGGTTACATACCTGTCATGCACAGGACCCCAGGTTCAATCCCCAACTTTGCAAAACCTCCCGAGCATCATTAGATATACCCCATGCCCCTTCCATCTTCCAAAAAAAGAACCACTACCAGACCTGGGGTACAGCTCAGTGGTAAAGCACATGCCTTGCATGTGTGAAGCCTCAGGTTTAATCCCTGCACTGGAAAAAGAAGAACAAAAACACAAACACCATCCCACATCCTGTACAGGAGCCAGAGAGAAAAAGTTCAAGGGAGAAATCAAAGCACACAACAAATCTTTGAAAATACCTAAATGACTGGCAGGGCTCATAACTATCAGTTCAACAAGTTTGGGTATCTCTAACAATGGCTTAGAGTCAAGGAACTACAAAAAACTGGACATTGGGGATTGTGCTAGATCTTAAAGAATGGGAAGGGCTGAGCATGAGAATGAAGAAATGGAAAGAGAATTTTAAGCAGCAACAGTGGCTCCGAGTATCCGAACAACAAACTTGCTTAGCTGGAAGAGACCTAGCCTGCATGTTTTTGGAGAGCATTTTGGTTCTTAGATTTGAATATGGGTGTGACTGCTATTTCAAAAATTCACAATAGAACACTTGGTGCAAAAGAGAATATGTCCTCAAAGAAGTGCTTTGGAGACGCTAGCAAAGTTTCTGCAAAGTTTCTTTCCACCTGGAGCTTTGCTTTCCCTATTCACCCCTTACATTTTGCAACCAAGGAAGCCCCCTCTACCAGTGTAAACCACAGCTGAGCAAAACTGGCCATGAAGCCTACAAAGAGCTTCAAAGTTAATGGGTACACGCATTTTTCAAGTGAACAAAACAATTAAAGCAATCTCCTTACAAGTGTCACTTTCATGGCGCGTTGATGAAATTAAAGTTCTAGAGAACTCCTTTACTCTTCCCTCCTAAACCCTCAACAAAAATTCCTGCAAATATACGGAAAAATCAATTCCATAAGAGCTATTGCAAATTTCCTTAAAGGACTAACCAAGAATGAAAATATCGTTCTCTTTGATCATCTCATAGGTCATTATGACTCAAGTGGCCCCTCATTCCAATCTCACAAAGCTGTTACTAGCTACAATTTTCAAGCAAATGGCAAAGATGCCCCGTCTCTTAAGCAGAGAAACAGTAAGACTTCCACTTACACACGTGCAGGCATTCACTGAACATTTGGTTAACATATGTAAGGCAGGGTACAAGCATCATCGGGACTGAGACACAGACTGCCCTCCCAATTACTGCAGACAAAGCAGCCTGGCCAACCCGAAGGCAAGTCAGGGGAGAAAGAACGAAACACACTGGAGTTTCAGGTGGTATGACTATTTCCAGAGGACTGTGGAGGTGATAGATGGAAGTGGGATGGAGGAGAAGGAAGTTCAGAATTGCTGGTGCTTCGTGAGCACCTGCTCTGTGTCAAGTCCTTCAGCTACTCCCTCCTCTAACCAATCCTCTTAAAGTCCTAGGAGGTAATTCAATGTCTCCATTTTCAGATGGGGAAGTAACCAGAGCATTGAAAGCGTGATTTGCCCAAAATCAAATAGCAAGAAACACCAACATGAGGATCTTAGCTGATTTATCTGATTCTAAAAATGGTGCTATTTGAGGGCCAAGGCCATAGTACAGCAGGTAGGGAGCTTAACCAGGCAAATCCTGGCACCCCACATGGTTCCCCAAGGCCTCCAGAAGTGATCTCTGAGTGCAGAGCTAAGAGTAAGCCAGAGCACAGCCAGACGTGACCCAAAAACAAACAAAAGCTGCTCTTCGATAGAGTAAGGCTTATAAAGGATGTGAGACTGTAACTTCCATCAAGGTCAACTACATCAGGTAAGTAGATTCTCTAGGCTTTTCCAAAGATTTAATCTGCAATCAAAACATGGTGAAATCACTGAATAAATTTTACTCATACACATATACTTAGAAACTATATATTTATCTGAAGGTTAAAATATATGTATTATAGACTCTGGGTTATATATAGGGAGAAATTATAGCACTAGTTACAGTTTGACATTGTTGAACATTACATGCCTGAAGCCCTGACTTTGATCCCCAGCACTGCATGGCCACCATCCAGCAACACCAGGTATGGTCCTGATGACCCCTCAGCACTGCTGGGCCAAATATTGTTGGGAGCGACTTCAGGCACCAATGAAAAAGACATCTCTCCACAAAAATGATCCCTAGTATTATGCCTTTGAAGAAGTGTGCCTTTGAAAGTGGTCCTGAATTTACACCTCCTATGTTCTCCTACAGGATGTCACACAAAAGTCAAGGAAGTAGGGTGGGGAGAGGAGGAAGAACATGACATTTCAGTACATTTACAAAGACTTAAGTCACAAACTCCTCAGAGCCTCTCAAAGTCACTGAGATTGGCTCCAAATCATGAGGAGATAAAAACATGGTAGAGTTCAAGTATTTCTACATCATAGAAAGTGATTATTCTAGTCAATACATAACATACCTAACATTGCTTTATAAAGAGTAGTGTTTGCAATCATCATATTCGATTAGATAAATCCTATCTTTAACATGAAGAAACTGAGACAGAGACTATAGCTCAACAATTAATGTCGAAATTTAAACATGGGCCCTTAGGCTACAGAGCCCACACTCATTCTACTGGAATAAACTGCTCGATAGATGTGCATCTATCACACCTGTGATAGATGTGCAAGATTACCATTACATCATGGCTTCAGTAACAAAAGATGGCCTAAATACAATCCACAGGCAAATGTTCATGTGTTATGATGCTGCTGCTCAATGGAAACAACAATTAGAGGTCATAAAGTAGTTCAAAATGTGAGATGGAATGATTTCTTTGATTATAGTTAAAGAAAAAAGCCAAGTTCAAGATACTATGGTTAGTCTAATGTTATTTATGTAGGGAAAATGCACATATTTGCTAAATGCAGAGAAAATCTTCAGCATAGAATACAAGAAAACAAACTGGTACACAGAAATGCTTCTGAAGAGAACCAGGTATCTGGATATAGTAGAAAATTCACTTCAATTTCTTATTTCTAATTTTTCAATTAAAAAAATGGTCCTATTTTACCTATATATTAAAAGCAACTGAAAATCCAAAAATTATTTGGAAAAAAAATCACGGTGAATGGTTTTCAACCTAACTTACAGGGGAGAAAGTGAATAAAAGAGAAGTGATCAGAGAATTTGTCTTCCAAAGAATAGTAACAATTCTCTACTCACTGAGTAGAGAGAAGTGAGTAACTTCCTGCAATTTTTCATAGTAGAAACTCTGCAGAGCTTAGAGCTAAAAAAAGAAAACAAAAGCTATTATGCCATCCACTCTCTTCAACTAAGACACTCGTTTTTTAAAAACATAGTGGGCAGTACCGGAGATATGACTGGTAGCGTGTACAAGTCTCAGAGGTTTAAGACCCTGGTTTAAATCTCCCACAGCAGGGGCCGGAGCAATAGCACAGCGGGTAGGGCGTTTGCCTTGCACTCGGTCGACCAGGGTTCGATCCCCGGCATCCCATATGGTCCCCCAAGCACTGCCAGGAGTAATTCCTGAGTGCAAAGCCAGGAGTAACCCCTGAGCATTGCTGGGTGTGACCCAAAAAGCAAAAAAAATAAATAAATCTCCCACAGCACCAAAATAATAGAAAGAAAAAATGTAGTGGAAAAACAGGAGAGAATTCCTGCATAGATGTAAGGGACATATTTCAATTTTTGTACATACAAAAATGAATGAGAAGTCCCCCAAGATAAAATAGAGACAGCAGCACAATCAGTGTGTAGTGAACATAAAAACGGGTATGTCTCCTCCATGCCACCACAGAAATGGAGTCTCTCATGTCCTATAAAACATGCGAGGCATCTTGCTTTGCCAAATTTAAATGAGGACTTTATTTTTAAGTTCCTATAATTAGTTCCCATTTGTCTATGAATCAGCCTTTATGAGGCAATAGCATCTAAACCCCATCAGATGAAACCTGAGGCGACATCATCTCTGTTGATTATTTTAAAAAGAAAGAGAGGGTGCCAAGTTTCCTGCAACACCCAATTCAAACACTGCAATGTGGAGGACAGAATGTCCTGTTGTCCACATTTGAAGATAGGACCATATTTCTAACTAATGCCTCAGGTTCAGCTGACAACAGGAAAGAATTGGATTCCAGAGCTCAAAAGTAGGACTCAAGTACCAAAGCACCTTCCACTGCTCATATAGAATATGAGTTATATGGTAACCTCTTATATGGCAACATATGTTGAAGTGCCCATAATCACGAAAGCATTTTCATCTACAGATTATCTGTCTACATGACAAGAGATTGGCAAACGCAGGTGCTGGAAAGCTATTTTTACAAGGCTTTCATAATTAAGTTTCTCTCTGGCAAGGAAGAGCTTCTATAGCAAATAGAAAGGTGGGGGACTGGAGGAGTGGGGAGCATTACTATGTAGCCTGGGCTTCTGAATGACATGGCTCTTGGAAGAGCCTCTGAATCAGGCTTAGACATACAATAGAATCCTATGGTCTCCAAAGGGATTTTGGGCAGAGAGTAGGCAATATGCAAGCAGTTAGAATCTGAGTTAGGGGTGTTAAGGGGAATCTGAGTAAGTTCCAGAGACCCAAGAGAAGGGTACAAGCTCCTTGCTGATGTCACAGAGCACAGGGGGATGGAAAATTTGGAGAGGGTGGACAGTAGGTACAGAAGAGGAGATATATTATTCAGCCTAACTAGTATTATATCCATATACATCTATTCACTCTTTCTAGACACCTTTTATCAAAGATAGTATATGCATGTACAGTCCTATGCTCCTGAGAAAGAGGTAGAGGTAACCAACATCTTTGATGGCAAGTACTATGGATGTTGATTCCAGTATTTACAGGTGAGTTTCCTTTGTGCAAACCATTTTAACCCATTTTAGTTAATATTTAACTAAATATTATTAGCATATCATCCAACCCACCCCAACCCCCCCAACAGAACACCAATAAAAAATAAGGAGCATGGAGACAGTGATGTTTCTCTTTAAACTCACAGAAATGCTTGAAGATCAAAATTAAATTCAGGGCTTCTAAGTATTTAAATTTTAGCAAACATTTATATAACACCATGCATCAGACATGACATGCTGTGCAAGTCTTCTTCTTCTTTTTTTTTTTTTGTCTTTCTGGGTCACTCTCAGCGATGCTCAGGGGTTACTCCTGGCTTAGCACTCAGGAATTACTCCTGGAGGTGCTCAGAGGGCATAAGAGATGCCGGGATCGAACCCAGGTCGGTCTAGCGCAAGGCATTTACCCTACCTGCTGTATTATTGTCCAGCTCCACTCTGTGATTCTTCAACAACTTTCTGATACAAGTACTACTATTATCATCCCTGTTTTACAGATAAGAAAACAAAATTTCAGAGAGGCTCAATAATCTGCTTCATGTTACAGATCCACCATAAATTGGTGGTGGAATTGAACTTGAGCAGTTTGACTCTAGAGCTCATGAGACTGGACACTGCGCAGCCTGTCTGAACACCCCCCCCTTTACCCCCGCTACTCCCCCAGTGTCACCAGTGAGGAAGAAGGAGCTCACGAGTTGGGTTACCTTCCAGCTGAGATCACTAGGCAGCATGTGGCACCAAGCCAAGACCAGGAACCATGGCCATAAATTTAGTTATTTACACCGCACCTAGCATGCTCTGGCACACTCTTTTGAAAGGTAAGAGTGGGAGGGGGTTGCTTCCTCAGGGAGAAAAAGGCTTTCTAGCCCCACCCCCACCCAGTCCCAGTCCCACATGGCTCCACCCTGCCCCCAAGAACAAGACTGGAGCCCGCACACAGCAGGTGCCCACTGCAGCAGGAAGCTAATAAGGATAATGATGACGACAGAAATACTTTCAGTGTTGGGATAGAATTTCAAAAGGGAATGAGACTACTCGATTTGAATGGGGAGAAAGTCCTCCAGGGCAGAATGCTGACAGAGTTCTTCAAAAAGTGTGTACAACAGTTGAGGCCTTTGCCAACAGGTGGAATAGCCCAGGTGCTTAGGTGCTTCATTCAACTCCTCCTACCCTTTCCACTCCCGGGGTAGCAGGACCAAGCTCATCCTGATTCTCCCAGAACTTTCTGGAAAGTATCATGTCCTTGAAGGACAAGTGTTAGTATATTAGTGTTACTATGTTAGTGTTAGTATGTTATCAGGACAAGTGTTAGCTGCCCCCCTTTCCCCAACACCCCCAACCCCAGTTCCAGCAAGTTGCCTCACTTTTACCACACAAGTGTTGCTAAGCAGCTGTCCACAGGCAGCTAAGATGACTATGTGAGAATCATCTTAATTAGCACTTCCATTGTTTGTATGCAAATGCACATTCCTAAAGTGGGTTCTCTATAAAGCTTTTTCTAAATCAACAGCCCTCCAGGGTTTTTCTCAGTAAATCCCTTTCCATAGACAGTAAAGCGATCCATTTCAATCCTGAGTCTTAATGATCCTGAGTCAGTAATAATGGAGTTAAGAAACTTCTCTTTAGAAGCAAGTCTGGAGTGGAGAAATGTAAGGCACTCCCAGGCGCCAGGATGGAGCGGCTCCTAAGCAGCATTCATCCCAAAATAGGAGGAACAACTCAGAGAGATGGGCAGGCTCTCAGGACCAGTTCTAGCAGACAAGAGGGATGGACTGCCCAGCTGCCTGACTTCCCCGCACACAGTCTTCAGCATCAGGCCAAAGGAGCTTCTCAGTCTCGCCCTTTACTCCCTTCCCCAAATGTCCAATACCCTGCTTCCAACTCAGGCTGCCAGTTCTCTCTCCTGGCCCATCCCTAGCCATGTCCTTCCTTTGATTCTCTGACCTACAGGATGGGCAGTGTTGGACCCATGCTTCTGTTCCAAGGGGCCTAGATTCTCCCCGGGAATCCAGCCTTTGCAGAGGCATGGAGAGACCGAGCCCTGACCGTCCTGTTCATGATAAGGATTCTGAAGACCTGGGTTCTTATGGAATTAGGGTGGGAAGAACAAATGTAGGCAGCCCCCTTGGCTGAATCCAATCCTGTCACCAAGGCAGTCCTGAGCAGTTATCTCAGGCAGCCCAGAGAATCAGTCACAACTTAAAATTAGAGAGAACACAATGGTCAAAGCAAAGTTCTCAGAAGGGCAAATGGAAACAGAAGTTATCTGAGCTTGGGGGAAAAATAATCTCCTGTGGAGCCAAGAAAGCACTGGAAAGTCCTTTAAATGGCTGCAAAGCACTCTTAGCTTGGAATGCTCTATTTGCATGTCTGGGTGGTGGCAGGAGGCTGGGAGCTAGTGGCAGTGAATAACGGTTAGCAGTCTTTATAGTCTTTATCAGCAGGACAAAGTCCAAAAGGCAAACGTCTGGGATGAGTTAAGACATGTGAGAAATGTGACTATCAGGCGGTAGATGCTGTTTCATTCTTCCATTTTTTTTTAAAGCTATAATCAAGGAGGAAATCCCTGGACAGAGCTACTGGGGAAAGAGGTGCAAATGTGAAAGGTCAGTGGAGGAGCCTTGCTTGTCTGTTTCCATTTCCTCCATTGGAAAGGAAACTCTTCCCGCTGGAAAAGGCCAGTCAGCTAGCTGAGAGGGAACTGGCTCAGGAGGCAGGAGTGGGGATGGGGAGGAGTAGCATTGCCTCGGTGGTCTCAGACTTCCATTGAGTGCGACCACAACAGGTGTCTCAGACGGCTCACAGTCCGAAATGCTGCAGCAACCTCAAAGGAAGGAAGAGTGCTGGAAAGGGGTGGGGGGAGGCGGTGCATCAAGAAACTCAACATCAATAGGCAGAAAATTTCTACTCTGTGGTATGCAATGATTTGAAGATGGGAGAAAAAAAAAGTGGTTATTACCAAGAACTGACCCAGGTTCGCTCTAATCAGGGAGGCAATGAACAAGTTCCTTTTGGTGAGTAGATTAGAATATTCAGAGAATTGCAATGCATGGGAGCCAGACTTCAATGGGGTTGCCATGATTCTCTTGTGAATATGACCAAAGAAACACAGAAAACTGGGAGACAACAGAGATGACTGAACCATGGCTGGAGAGACAATCCAGGGAGACAGATCATTTGCCTTGCATGGGGTCCACCCAGGTGCGATCTCTGGCATCCCATATGGTTCACGAGCCCACCGGCAATAAAGAGTAAACCCTGAGCATCGCTAGGTGTGGGCCGAAAAAACAAACCAACAAAAAGAGATGATTGAACCACCAGACCACAAGTACATGAGCTTTAGCCCCATCCTGTTTGCTGTCCATCTCAGTCAACAACTTGTGGGCAGGGTCCACGACCAGAAAGATGACAAATGCTCCGTGTGTGAAGTTCCTCCCAGGTTATAAGAGGAATCATTTCTAACAAGATGACACAAAAGATAAAGACAGGTCAAGTCACACATTGCTGGAGGAAACTCAGGAGTGGGGTGCACTTTGGTTGTCCTATGTGCCACAAAGAGCCCAGAGTGGTTACTGAAGAGAGAGATTGGGGCTTAGCTGCATTATGGTCCTTATGCAACCCTCAGAGAGCTTCCAGGTAGGACTCCAACACAACTCTGGGCCTCCCCTTCTCTCCAAAGAGCCTCTTCTAATGCTCTCATTCATAACTGCAGTGCTCTGATGCCAAACAGAAAAATCACACACAACTGGAGGAGAGGCGAGGAGAGGTCAATGCCTTTCAGGTCCCGGCCCAGCAACAAGAGGGCAGACACTTTGGAATACACCTTTGGTCAATATCTGCTATCACCAAGACTGTTGTTGAAAGATGGTCCTTCTCACTGCTTCATCAGCAGAGAGGAGAAGGCAGATGGAATAGAGAAGGGATCACTAAGAAAATGATGGCTGGAGGAACCAGTTGGGATGGGAGATGCATGCCAAAAGTTGATAATGGACCAAACATGATGACTTCTCAGTGTCTGTGTTGCAAGCTATAATGCCCATGCCCAAAAGGAGAGAGAGAGAGAGAGAGAGAGAGAGAGAGAGAGAGAGAGAGAGAGAGAGAGAGAGAGAGGGGAATATTGTCTGCCAAAGAGGCAGGGGGAGGTGGGAAAGGGCGGGGGATACCCGGGATATTGGTGGTGGGGAATGCTGCACTGGTGGAGGGATGGGTGTTTGATCATTGTGAGATTGTAACCCAAACATGAAAGCTTGTAACTATCTCACAGTGATGCAATAAAATTGAAAAAGAAAAAGAAAGAAAGATGGTCCTTCTCAAAGCTGGTCCACAAAACTGCCAGTGAGGTAGCTCAAAAAATATTTCAATTTGCTGATGGCCTTCTCACCCAGTGGCCTGTAGCCGACTAGCCAAAATCCATGAAAGGAAAATGCCTGGCTGGAATGCCTCCTTAGCACATCAAACAAGCGTCTTTACAGTTATTTTTTTCCAAGGAAGGGGACGTCCCTGGAGGAAATGAGTAGATGCCAAGGAAGAGAATATAGCCAAATCAAAATACTTTCTGAAATCGTCCAACTCCGTGGCTGATATACTCCCATTCCCAATTCAATTGCTAGATCTTAAGACCAGTCCATGGAGAAATAGAAGCCGGCTGCCACTTGACTGAGAGCCAAGAGAGTCCAAAGTAGCTTCAGAAACCCCTGAGACCAAAAGAAAAAAAAAGAAAAAAAACCCGGGGATTTTCCAAGCTACAGAATTTCTAAGGTAAAGGAGAGCTTGAATGATAATGAATTTTTCCTTTTGGGAGAACACAGTAGTGCTAAAGGAAAGGAGTGTTGGGAGAACTCCCAAAAGCAATGAAAAAAATCAGAAGCCCCTGGTGTGAAGGCATTTTTTTACCACAGACTAGATGGTTAGTTTAAACAGAACTCCAGTGATTCAAACCTATCGTCCCTACACCCAGAGCAGAGTGCCAACAGTCCACTGGCAATTGGAATCAGCCTCACAAAACTGCATCATCCCTGAACAAGGAGGGAGGGAACCAGGCACTCTCTCTCAGGCTGTAATTCTGACCCAAAAGAGAACATTCTGGATGTTGCACACTGTCCAGAAACTCGGAGACAAGATTTATAGATGGAAAACATGCAGACCATTTCAGACACCCCACTTATTTCCCATAATCCAAGCATGGGTCTGGAGCCCCCACAAGTTCATCCCTTTCCTTTTCACACAAAAAAAAGCTGGCTGAGAAAGTCTCCGGTTTCATAGAGCATGGCTGAGAAAGTCCCCGCTTTCTCTCTCCAGATATTCCCCTCTCCCAGAGCTCTCCTACCCGCTACTTGCTCCAAAAAGGAAACTTCATCATGCGATACCCGACTTCCGCCTGCTACATCCAGGACACTGGGAGCCGGGCACAGCAATGACAACAGCCAGAGAGAGGCCAGGCCGAGGCAAAAAGCAGTGCCTGTCCGCCTGAAAATTCAACCTCTGAATCTGTAATTCCTCTATTTACTTAGAAACGGTTGCTGATGCTTCTCCCAACTCCAGATAAACGGGACAAACCCGGAAAGGGAAGGGGAAGCCGTGAGCTCAGGGCTGTCGTAAACCTGGCACCACACACAGGAAAAGCTCCTTGTGTTGTCAGGACACTGTTTTCCTCACAGAGATAACATGCCTCTGGGAAGGGTGAGTGGCACTGGGCTGCACGAAGCAGAGGCAAGAGGCCCTGCCGCCTTTGAGCACTCAAAAGTCATCTTCACACACATCTGGAGATGGCCAGGATGGAGTGGGAACAACAAGGCAATTGGAGCCTGGGAGGTGAGTCCTCACTCTGGCTTGAGCAAGCTGTTATCTCCGGGGAGGCACTCAACTTCTCTGAGTTCTGACTCCCCGGGAACGAGAAAATGTGTGAGCCGGGCTGGCTAATCTCCTCCACTGTCATGCCACAAAGAATACAAGCAAATCCATGCTTGCATGTCCCGAACACCCTCTGCATCATGTCAGGAGTGCTACAGGTTCTAGAACAGTCTTGCACATAAGGAACCTTCCAGTCCGTACACAGCAGCTGCCTAGGGTCCAGCCAAAGAGACAGAGAATACAGACAGAGGAATCAGACGCGGCTTCCCAGAAGGGACAATCGGGCCAGAGCTTGGAGATAATAAGGCCACAGGCAAGAACAAATAAATTAAATGCACAAAGGCACACAAGAACCATGTGACGTAGCACACACGGTGGGAGAGGTCCAGAGATAAAAGCCTATAAGCCATGCTGAGAACTATACTGCCCAGCACGCTTGGGCAGCTCAACTTCCCTGCCATTCCACTCACCACCTCTCTATATAACTACCACGCTCGGGGCAGCTCACCCCCACACTAGCCACTAAACAGCTGGCCACCTCCTGCCCCCAGCCTCTCCTTTTGTCCCTGAGTCACCACCAGACCACACCTGCTGTACTTAAAGACTTCCTCTCTCTGGGACCTGTGGGCCTCACTTTCACCTCTTGCTCAGCCCCTAGTGCCCAGCCCATGGCAGCTGTTGCAAATAGTTTCCATCTTCCTCAGAGCTACAGTCACATCCCACCCACCCGACTCATGCTTGGATGATCCCCACCTCCTCTGTCCCTGGCAACGACTGTCCCAGCACAACCCCTGTAGTAACCCTTCGTGCCCACCTGTCCCAAGTTCCTTCCGAAACACAAAAGCCAAGCTCTAACCATGACTGCTGCCCACAGGATGAAAAATACAAAGACTCATTCACGAGAGAGAAAGCAACGCCGACTGTTACCCATGCATTTGATTAGGCTACGAAAGCAGCGCACTTAAAGGGAATAAGGTATAGGGATGCATTCCAACCTGCCAAGAGGCATAACATAAATATTATTGCTGAGACTCTTGGCTGAATAAACGAATGAACAAATCAATGACTGTAATGTCGAAGAAGCAGTCTCTGGTATGTGAACCAAGAATGCAGCCTAGAATTATGCCAAGAGGGCCAAAGAAATGGTTCAAAGGCTGGGCACATGCTTTGCATATGAGGGGCCTACGTATGATTGCTGGCACCGCATGGTATTCTGAGCATCGCTGAGAGCAACCCAAATACCACCATGTGGGATCCAAAACCAAAAGCAAAAAATTCTGCCAGTAAAACTCTGACTAACACAATGGCAACGCTCCTTAAGCCTGCCTCGTTTCCTGCTTTGCCCATACAAATTCAATCAATCTAGAGCTAATTCAAGCAGCACTAAATCACTTTATTTTTGAAATAAAATTTCTTAGAACACTATTTAACATAAAAATACATCCTCATTAGGCTTAGTATCTAGACATGTCTTTCCCTTCCCTTTCACTGTTGTCCCTGCCATGGCCAGTGATTGACTCACACGTGGCTGCAATGCACCACTGGTTGCACTATTGGGGCACCAGGAAACACAAAGGTCATGCAAACAATTGCCCACGTGATGAGGGGCAGTGCTGGGCATCAAACTCAGGGCCTCACACATGGAAGCCCTTATTGCTGAGCCACATCCTGGACCCTGTCAGATGTCTCATGCACATTTTTTTTCCGCACTCCAAATGCCATTTAAGCTCTCAGATGACCCCTGGTATAGTCCTGCTGCAAAACACACTTCACAATCTCCATGGCACCATCCTGCATGGAGCACGTTCTATAATGCATACTGCTCACTCTACTAACACCTTACTTTCTGACTCTCCTTATTCTGGTCAACAATTCTGACTCATGGGGCCTCAGAAACAGTACACTGGTCAGGGCACTTGCCTTGTAAACTGCCAATTCAGGTTTGATCCTCCACAATCCATATGGTCAACAAGCCTGCCAGGACTGATTCTTGAGTGCACAGCCAGAAATAACTCCTGAGTACCACTGAGTGTAACCCAAAAACAAAAGAAGAAGAAAGAAGGAGGAGGAGAAGGAGGAGGAGGAGGAGGAGAAGAAGAAGAAGGAGGAGGAGGAGGAGAAGGAGGAGAAAGGAAGAAAGGAGAAGGAAGAGGAGGGGGAGAAAGGAAGAAAGGAAGAGGAGGGGGAGGAAGGAAGAAAGGAAGAGGAGGGGGAGGAAGGAAGAAAGGAAAAGGAGGGGGAGGAAGAGAAAGGAAAGAAAGACGATAGGGAGGAAGAGAAGAGGGAGGAGGAGGAAAGAGAGAGAAAGAAAGAAAGAAAGAAAGAAAGAAAGAAAGAAAGAAAGGAAGGAAGGAAGGAAGGAAGGAAGGAAGGAAGGAAGGAAG